>JARFJB010001043.1:507500-552500 GCA_036346205.1 Vesta saturnalis
GTTCATTTGAATGCGCAGTCAGTAAGAAACAAGATGTTGGAAATTGAAAACTTCATTTACGACGACGATTTTAATAAAAATCTAGACGTTATGTGTGTTACTGAACATTTTTTGTTAAACAATGAAATCAGTAGTTTTGTAATTGGACATTACATACCCGTTTCTTATTTTTGTAGAAATAATAATTTACATGGTGGTGTAGTCATACTTTGTAAATATAGTAGTGATTTTGTAACAAATTCTGATTTAAACAACTTATCAATTGAAATGCAATGTGAAATCGCTGCTGTGCAGTCTATTTTATTAAATATTTTAATCGTAACTATTTACTGTCCTCCCTCGGGAGATTTTGAATGTTTTTTGGATGCATTTGACTCTATTTTGAAAAAAAATACATAAAAGTAGTTTTAAGGTTGTAATACTAGGTGATTTTAATATCCATTTTAACACTAACGATTCACAGTACTTAATGTTCAAGGATTTAATTCAATCTTATTCATTCAAAATAACGATTAATGAAAATACTAGATTGAATAGGTGTCTAGATAATATCATTATCAATTTTCATAGTAATTTTACTGCAAGGGCATATGACCCCGGTTTATCCGATCATAAAGCAGTGTCTATTAGCTTTAGTGTAGAACATTTAATTGATGAGGTAAAGACTTCTATAAAAATGTTTCGAAATTTCAATAACTCAAATAAGTTTCACTTTTATTCGGCGTTAGATAAAGTAGATTGGAGTTTTATTAGCGATCCTAGTTTGAGTATTAATGAGAAGTTTAATATGTTCTTAAATTATTTGCACACTACATTTAGTGATTCGTTTCCTATTCTAAACAAAACTATCAATCACAATGTAATACCTAAAAGAAATTGGTTTAGCATAGAGTTACGTAAAATGAGAGAAGATATGCGTTTTTTGGTCTGAGTACTACAATTTAACATCATGTGACAATGCACGTATAATTCTAAAAGGTAAAAGAAGACTGTATAGACAAAAATTAATGGAAGCTAAAAGTAAGCATTATAGTACCTTTCTGGCAAATAGTGGCAATACTCCGAAATCGTTTTGGAGAGTAATTAATAAACATAGATCCAAGCCATCTAATTCAAATATACCGATAGATCCCAACGATCTGAACAAATTTTTCGTTGACGCACCTGTGAAATTGTTAAATCTAAATGGTGACAACGACTGCTCTGAATCAGTTTTATTTAGTAATCATGTGTATCATGAATTGAAGTTTAAATTGGTATCTTATAACAATGTGCGAGAAGTTATTGAAAACCTGAAAAGTAGTAATTGTGCTGACCATTTTGATATGACAGCAAATTTAATTAAACTGGTTAAGAACATAATAGTTATACCCATTACAAAATTATTTAATTTGTCTATAGAACATGGTGTGTTTCCTGATATTCTGAAAATATCAAAAATTATTCCCATACATAAAGGTGGTTCAGTAAGTATGGAAAACTTCAGACCAATAACTTTTGTTCCATTGCTATCTAAGGTATTTGAAAAGCTTCTTAAGATCCAAATCGTTGAATACATGGAAATGAATAAATTATTTTTAAATAACCAGTTTGGTTTTAGATCTGATAAATCTACTAGTACGGCTGTATCTTATTTAATTAATTATATTGTAAACGGACAACAAAACAATGAATATGTAGCTGCAACTTTTTGCGATCTTCAAAAAGCTTTTGACTGCGTAAATCATGATAGACTTATTCAGAAATTAGAAAACTATGGATTCCATAGCTCCAGTTGTAACCTCATTAAATCTTATTTGATTAAAAGGCAACAGTATGTAGTAGTAAATCAGTTACCTTCTGATTATTTGGTTACAGTCTCGGGTGTTCCGCAAGGTTCTGTGTTGGGTCCAATTTTATTTCTATTATATATTAATGATTTTAAAATTGGTATAGATTATTCTGATTTTGTTATGTTTGCTGATGACACTACTCTGCTTACCAAAAATATAGATTTAAATGAGGTACAATGTCAAATGAAGAATATACGTTCAACGGGATCAGAGTGGTTTACAAAGAACAAATTGGTATTAAATAAAAATAAAACGTTTGAAATGATGTTTACTCACCGTGAGGTAACAAATATTAATAATACTGAAAAAATAAAATTCTTAGGTGTGTTCTTAGACCGAAAACTTACTTGGTGTCACCATATTGATTACGTAGCCAACAAAATCACAAAAAACCTGTTTGTTATAAGAAGATTAAGTAGCCTAATGAATTTAGCCACGTTGAAAGTAGCTTATCATGCCTTAATAGGATCTGTAATTTGTTACGGACTAATAAACTGGGACCATGCTCACAGTTGTCGCAGAATTTTTGCACTCCAAAGAAAAACTATTAGAATAATTCTTCATATGGGCTTCAGAGAATGTGTTAAGTCAAAATTTGCAGAATTGCAACTACTCACTTTTCCTTCTTTATATGTATATATCATTGTGTAAAATTTATTTATGACAATATTTCCCAATATCAAAAGCATTCCAGTTTTCATGAACATAATACTCGGGATTCTGAATTAATAAGGATTGATAAAATCAGATTAAGTAGTAGTCGTAATGGCTGGAATTATTATGGAATTAAGTTTTATAACAAACTACCAACTTCGATCAGACACTTCCCTAGGAATAAATTTTTTAAAATTATAAAAACCTATCTTATCCAAAAGACATTTTATAGCATTGACGAATTTCTCAATGTAAATGTCAACTGTGATTTAAATTATATGTGATACTTGATATCTTTACAACTTGTTATGTACTATGTTGACCTGTGTAAAACTAATGTTATTAACACCAAAAATAAATAATAATAATAGATAATAGTAATAATAATAATAATAATAAAGGAGCTTTATAAGATGTATCGCACTTTCCGATTATAATTTTAAGAAACGACCTCCCCTCCGCTAGGGGTTGGGACTATTAATGCATGTACCATGTACAGGATTTGACGAATTTTAACGTTCATTACAGTGCCTGTGATATTACAGTTGGGAGATTTAAAAATCACCCTGTATAAAGCTAAAAATAAAATCCTAATGCATGAACCAAAGTAAAATCGTTTTCCAAAGGTGCGTATATTATGTAAGACATAAAATTTTGTCAAGATTATAGATTAATACTTATTATTAACTATCTTAACCCACGTATCAGCACTTGATTAATTGACTCTAATTTTAGTATTAATTTCATATAAATCACATTATATAAATTTGGATATTTATTTATTATGTTAGTTACGTATAATCTAGACAAAAAATAAAATTGCGTTTACGTTACTTTCTTAAAATACTTCAGATACTTAAGATACAATGATATCAATTCACATGAGAATTCACCGAATGATAATATCTTTATGTGCAGAATTCGATATACGTAAACTATAAAAGTTTCGGTACCTTCATGGGTGGAACATATTTTTTGTGAGTAGTTAATAAAATTTTAGAAATTAGATTATTATACTGAAATTTAACCAAAAGAAAGTGTTAAAACGATTCCACTATTTCGTTTTTCTTCTCTACATCCGTCACAAAATCAACTTTTTTTTAACTTACGCATAAAATTATGTAAATAAGTGTAAACAAGCTACTTTTTTTGCATCACCCAAAATTTCTGCATTTATTAAAACACGTAAAAAGCAGGTTATCTAATATTAGTGCTCTTAGATAGATTTTTTAATTATTTTACGACAAACAAAAAAAAATAAGTTTGTTTCCTGATGTAAGAAAAATCAATTTACCCAACTAGTCTATTACTTAATTCTTTCAGAATTACGTTGACCACTTATTTCAAACAAATGTATGTGTGAATTCAGGATCTAAGGATTTATCTGAAATCCGATTTGAATTAAATTCAGTATCTTTAGTATGTATTATTAGTCAAATACTGAAATACGATAAAATAATAATAATCATTAATAACTAGTAATGTATTGGAAATACAACGGTACAGTGCACTTAGGTGTAAAATAAACATTTGCAAACGGTTTTTATTATTCAATTATGTTCAGCTAAACAAAACGTTTCATATGGAGAACATTCTTATTATTTATTTCTCAGTCGGTCCATTATTTGAAACACAATATGCCATTAGAAATTTCAGAAAGTTTCACTAGTACACTGGTGTACAAAGGAATGTGAACTAGAATAAAGAAAAAACTTTGTTGGTTTATCTTCGATTATTTGAGTTGAATGGATAAAAACAAAGAATATATGTACAGTTAAATATAAAATACATTCCTAGATTTATTACATTTAAAGGATAACTTCCTAGTATGTAGAATGTGTTAAATACAAATGTTTCTAGAATTTAAAAGCAGTTTTACCTCTTAGTAGTTTCTAAAATAAACGGATTAAACTCTTTCCTTATTAATTAATGGCAAGTACAAGGGCGACAATAAAATTTTGTCTTAATTTATGCATATGATGAGATATAGTATAGAAAATAGTTTAAATATGTATTAATATCATTTATTTATCTTTTGGGTATATAATCGTGTTTTTATTATTTTTTTACAAATTTAGACAATTACAATTAACGCCTTCAGTAAACGATAATAGTTTTAAACAATTAATTGCAATGTCAAATAATATACAAAATCTGAAATCGCAAATACAAAGCTACTATAATGACCAACGAACGTATAAGGAAAAACCAAATACAGAATATAATTTTGTTGTAGTAAAAATTAAGTAGATAAGATACTATTAAACAGCCTTGAAATGAGAAGTTAGAACATCCTCTACCGGAAGAATGCTAACAATGAAAAATGTCATAATCAAAAAAACAATTTAACAAAATTTAAACAAATTATGATGTAAGTTCAATGTGGTAAAAGTATTCCTTGCTAAACACAACATACCATTCAAATATTTAGATGAATCATAACAAATCGAACAAAAAAATAATTTTCCGTTGATATTTAAGGACTGTAATCGTTATACAATGTTTTCTTTGATTACAAGATCCCAAAACCTATATAATCTAAGATTTTATTCTTGTTTGCTTAAGTTATTGATGTTTATATACTTCAAAATGTCTCCAATAATGCGTTTTCTCTGATAAATTTTCCATATTATCATTTTCAATGTTATTATTTTATTGCTTAACTCTTATTCACATACAGCATGCTGGATGATTCAATATACATCTCATATTTTCTTTATGGATAGTATCACAGCAACTTTTTGTATATCCTAATGTACACATTCCACAATATCAAGATAACTTTACACACTCCAGAAGCAAAAATGGATTTAAAGCACCTTAAGGTAATCTTACATTTTCTTCAATCTTTGTTGTAAGTTTGAAAATAGTTTTAATGCAGTAGTTAATTAATATATATTTTTTAAATTTTATCCGTAAAGTAGTTAGTCATGAAAGGAAGAAAAATATCAACGGATGATTATTTTTGTTGGATTTTTTGTGATATAACTAGATATTTAATTAGTCTGTTAAGTTTTTTAGCTGTGAATACATCTATCATTTTCAAAATTAACGTTTTTGGCAACTGTGGTTTTACGTTATAATTTGATTAAACATTGCTAAATTTGTTCTTACATTCGAACCTACATATACATATGTAGGTATGGGTTATGCAGTAGACGGTAGGTTGGTGGGTGGGTGGGTGCGTGCGTGCGTGCATTTGTGTGTTTGTGTGTGTGAGTGTGTGTGAGTGTGTATGAGTGTTTGTGTGTGTGTGTGTGTGTGTGTGTGTGTGTGTGTGTGTGTGTGTGTGAGTGTGTGTGAGTGTGTGTGTGTGAGTGTGTGTGAGTGTGTGTGAGTGTGTGTGAGTGTGTGTGAGTGTGTGTGAGTGTGTGGGTGTGTGAGTGTGTGAGTGTGTTGAGTGTGTGAGTGTGTGTGAGTGTGTGAGTGTGTGGTGTGTGTGGTGTGTGTGAGTGTGTGTAAGTGTGTGTGAGTGTGTGTGAGTGTGTGTGAGTGTGTGTGAGTGTGTGTTAGTGTGAGTGAGTGTGTGTGAGTGTGTGTGAGTGTGTATGTGCGTATGTGTGTATGTGGGTGGGGTGTATATGTATGTATCCACGATAACTTCATAATGAAAATACCTACGTACTTAAAATTTGCCATTTAAGCTTGTTTTCATTTGGCTTAGAGCTGATTAGATTTTGGGAGAAATCCAGCGGCGAAGAGGGTGGGTTTATTAGGGGTAGTTTTTGGATTTTATCAAATATTTTTAAAACAGCGCATATTTTAAAGACAAAAATACCTGGATATAAATCTTAAACATATCGATAAATTATGTTCTATAATTTTTTTTTGATATGTCGCTTAATTTAGCAGCAAAAAAATCCTAAGGTAGAATGTAAGTTAGTTCAAATTTTTTTATTATCTGAACAAACGTTTAATTTTATAAGAAAAAGTGTAGACATATTTTTTGAAGAAAATTTAATTTTACGTAGATTTTCTTCACAAAGTTTTTTAATGTCAAGCTTAATACATGTAAAAATTAAATAAATATGATTGAAAATTCTGAAGCTGTATTATTGATATTTTTATAGAAGCGGGCGCCTTTGCAATTTTTTTTACGTTAACATGAATTTATGTCAATTAATCTCTATCTGGCATGAAGTTTTAAACGTCATTCAGATATATATTACTGTTTTTGTTTTTACAATGTTGCCTGTTTTCGTTATGAATGTATCCTTTTAATTTAAGTTAGCATTCAGATGTCTATTAACCTCTGTCTATCATAAAGTTTTAAACGTCTGTTTGGCATAGATTATTGTTTTCGCGTTTACAATGTTACCTATTTTTGTAATTAGCTTCTTATAAAAGATGTTGCGTAGTTATTCTAATAAAATGTTATTAAAATTATTTAATTTCTTTTAATTTCCATTTTGTAAGTTGGAAGGTCGTGTACTGTTCCACGCCAGATTTTTTTTACGTTAACATGTATTTATGACTATAAGTCTCTGTCTCACATGAAGTTTTAAATATCATTCTGGGATAGACTACTGTTTATATTTTTACAAAGTTGCCTGGTTTCGTTATAAACGTATAAAGTAGAGGTTGCATAGTTATCCTAAAAAATCACATTAAAACTACTTCACCCATTTAATTTAAGTTAGCATCTAGATGTCTATTAACCTCTGTCAATCATGAACAGAATAATGTTTTTGCGTTTACAATGTTGCCTATTTTCGTAATAAATTTTTTACAAAAGAGTTTGCATAATTATCAAAAAAAATGTCATTAAAATTATTTTATTTTTTTTAATTTCCATTTTGTAGGTTGGAAGGTCATGTGATGTTCCACACCAGATATTTTTATTATAATATTATTCATTGACCGCCATCATCCATTAGAAGGTGTCCTGTCTTGTGATTTCCAAGGCAGTTTTAAAATATTAAATCTATTAATGCTCTAACCATTCTCTACTATCAAAATTAGACTCTATACTTGGATTTTTCATATACCTTCCCTATCTGTTCCAACAGGCTTACATTTTCGTTTTTGGATTTTACATATTGACATGATACCGTATTAAATTGTTTAAAACTATTATTATTTACACGATTACACACCAACCAAGATAACTATTTTAGTTATGATTGATAATCGCAAAGGTTAACGTTATAATAATAATACAATTCGTTGAACTGAATTATTAGGTACTACAAATTAACACATTATATAGCTATATAGGTTGATGCATTTTATGCAGACCCACATACCCATAGGCCCATATACCCATAGGTCCACACACACTCCCACACACCTACACACCCACACAGACACACTAGCGCACACAACCACACACACGCTCATACACACACCCACATAGTCACCTACCCACATACCCACACACCCATATATTTACACACCTGCACACTAACGCACTTACCCGCATACCCACACAATCACACATTCGCGCACCCACACAACCACACACCCACACACATACACACACCTACATATGCACAGAGCCGTGAAGTCTGAAACTACATAGCTTTCAAAATGCTGGAAAATTCTAAATCCGCTGAAAACTTTTTCACGAAACACTACATTATATATAAAAAAGCAAAACAAGCACATGTACGTGCACGTACGCATACACACACGCCCATGCACATGCTCACATACATCAACCCCCAGGCGCATACCCACAGCCGAACGGACGGCCGAACAGCCACAGAGACGGACACGCACAGACGCATACACACGTACACACATATGCACACGCTCACGCTCTTGTACACAGTAATACACATACGCACATGCACATGCACACGCACACGCACACACACACGAACACGCACACGCATACGCATACGCATACGCTCACGCACACGCACACGCACACGCACACGCACACGCACACGCACACGCATAAGTACGCACACATATGCACGTACCACTTATGCACACACAGGGACGAACGGGATGACGCGGAAAGCCGGACAAACGAATACAGAGACGGAACACGGACTCGTACTCGCACATACACATATACATGCTCACGCACGCACACACACACACACACACACACACACACACACACACACACACACACACACACACACACACACACACACACACACACACACACACACACACACACACACACACACACACACCCACACACCCACACTCACATATACACTCACCCCCGTAAGCTCAGACACCTTGGAACGCACGGACTTGGAGGGATGGGCAAACGGACACAGACACACACACGGACACCATTCAATGTTTTGCAACACCAATAAAAATTAAAAATCGGATTTGGTGATCTATACATATTTATTATAATGGTAACTAAACTTGTTCAGTTTTTATAGAGATCCATTTAACTTCAGCAAAGGTTCAAAACCATGATAGAGGTTTCTCAATTAGTACATTGTAAGTATCACTTGTAAATATTGTATCTAGTTTCACTTTCATTCTGATGTTAATGTTATGTTAATCGTAGGATGACGTAAAATTTAATAGCAATTGTGTTTTAAAGGTAATATAATTTGTCAATTTTACATAATTATTTATTTCTCAACGCGTTTAGTTCGACTTATATCATTATCGAGAGTATATGATATATATATATATATATATATATATATATATATATATATATATATATATATATATATATATATATATATATATATATATCAGTATGTCCCCGGATCGACTTTAAAAGAGGGAAAATTCTATTATTTTTGATTTCTCAGAAAATTTCATTCTTGATGATTTGCCCTGCTTGTTTTCAAACCCCCGAAACACAAATTGCTTTCTATTTTACTCGTACGGTTCTCGAGATAATAACATTTTTCTTGAAAAATTGGACTTGGAATGTTTTTCCTAATTTTTAGAAGTAACTTTAGTAGGCGGATTTCATTGAAAAACACCACTGACAGAAATTGTCAAATGTGATAATTCTGTTGAACTGCAAATTAATTCATGCTAATTTGAATTGTATGCTATAATGTTGACTTTACAACAAAGAATTTATCTAATTCAATGTTACGGAACTGGGGAAGAGTGCTACCGAGTTGTTATCAGAAAATTCAACCAAAAATACCCGGAGGTTGCCATTTCGAATGCCGGGGCAAAAAACTTGGTAACTAAATTCCTTCAAACAGGCTCGGTTTTAAACCTAAAGAAGCCAAAGAAGTTGTTCGATGAAGAAGATGCTGCTACTGTTCTCGCCGTTCATTCCGCAACAGAAGTTCCAAGGTTGTCTTTAAGAAGGAGGGCACTATGAATTGGGATAGGTAAATCTCATTTACAAAGAATCTTCAAGGAGAACAAAATTTTACCATTTAAGCCGCAATTTAGGCAAACTTTAGAGAACGGTGATGAAGCCAAACGTCTGGATTTTTGTTTGAAAATGGGAAATAGAGTTTTGGAAGATTCAAATTTTCATAAATGAATAAAGTTCTCCGATGAATCGACCTTTTCAACTAACGGAGTCATTTCCTCCCAACATTGCCGTTGCTGGAGTAGGACGAATCCAAACTACCGAATTGCTAGTCGCAGACAATGTTTGAAAAAAGTTAATGTGTGGCGTGCGGTTTCGTACCATGAAATTATTGGCCCATATTTTTTTGATCAAAATTTAAACCGTTATTCATATTTGGAAATGTTGCAAAATTTTTTAACTGATAAACTGGATGAATTGCCATTGAACTACCAAATTGAAATGTTCTTCCAGCACGATGGGTGCCCTGCTCATTATGCCGGTACTGTTCGCCAGTGGCTCAATGCAGAGTTCCATGATAACTGGATAGGAAGAGATGGCCGCCGAGAAGTCCTGATCTGACAATAATGGACTTTTATCTGTGGGGTCGTTTAAAACAAATTGTGTACAGTGTGCCATTAGACAATGATGAAGAGCAATTGAAAAATAGGATACGGAATACTGTCCAGTCCCTTTCAATCGAAGAAATAAGGCGCAATTTCAATGAATTCAGAGCTCGCATTGAAATCTGTACGGAAAAAGGAGGAGCATTATTCGAATAGAAAATTAATAGTTCAGTTTATTGAGAATTTCATTTCATTTTACCATCAATTGTTAAATTTATTAATTAAAACTTGTGAGACCAATTTGATTTTTCCTTTGAAACAAATCAATTTACTTCAAAAAATTACGAAAAGCTCGAATTTTTCAAGAAAAATGATATTATCTCGAGAACCGTTTGAGTTAAATAGCAAGTAATTTCTGTTTCGGGGGTTTTAAAACAAGCAGGGCAAATCAGCAGGAATGAAATTTTCTGAGAAATAAAAAATAAGAGAATTTTCCCTCTTTTAAAGTCGATCCGTGGACATACTGTAATAATTATATATATATATATATATATATATATATATATATATATATATATATATATATATATATATAGAGAGAGAGAGAGAGAGAGAGAGAGAGAGAGAGAGAGAGAGGGAGACACACACATGAGAAATAAACGGTCGTTGCTTGTTGATATTAGGAATTCACAATTCTCAGGGGGATTACGCCTCCGGAGATTTAACCTTTAAGTACTCGCGTGAACTATACATACGTAAGTGCTCGCGTGGCGCCTACAAAGCGCCAAGGTTTTCTCTGACTTTTTTTGCTCTGAATTTAAATATTTCTGCCGATAACAATTGTCAAACATCATTAAAAATAAACAGACACTCATATTGTGATACATTTTATTTCCCATAATAATATTTTGCGGTAACTAATAAGGATAAATAAACATGAAATTCTCAAATAAAAAATCTACTACAAACTATACTTTATAGCATTCGTTGCAAAACTTTTTGAAATGTTCTGAACAAACGTTTTTTTTTACAATGTAGGCATATTTGCCTAGAATGACGATTTCTAGACCTTGGGCATAAATAACATCTCTGTCTTGAGTTTTCTGCTTTTGGTTCTTCATGTTGTTCGAGTTGAACATCTTCAGCAAGGAGTTTTCTTATTTTTCTTGGAATTCGTGGACACTCCATGCGGTTTATTTGATAGGGCTTTACTAGTTCTTTTCCTAGTAATTTGAGGAAGTTCCTTCGTTCCATCTTTGTATTAGGATTATTGTGATTATAAATGACATATGCATTTAGAGCACACACATTTACAAGGTGGAAAAAGAGTGTAAGAGGCCACCTCCTTGTTCTTCGACCAACATTATAGGTGGCACATAATTTATCAGTCGTATCTACTCCCCCTTTTGTCATATTATAAAATGTGAGAATTTCAGGCTTCCTCTTGTCGCCACTTTCAGTATCTATTGCACTATCGTGGTGCATGGTTGAAATCAATAATACAGACTTCGATTTTTTTGGTATGTAGGATATTAAAGTTGTTGTTGTTGTGAATCTAAAAGTTGTACTTTTGACTACTTTGCTTTTGTGAGGCAAAAATTCGTGAGGAATTTCTTTTTTATTTTGACGTAGTGTTCCAACTATCGTTAGTTTATGGTGAGAAATCAAACGGTTAGCAAGTGGAATACTAGTATACCAGTTATCGGTAGTAATATTCCAAATACACTTCCATATTTACTGTATAAAAATGTTTGGCGTCACACATAGCAAACACTTTGATCCCATACCGATTTGGCTTTGATGGTATATACTGGCGAAATCTACAATGTCCCCGGAAAGCCACTAGTTGCTCGTCAATAGTCACATACTCTGATGGTGAGAAAAACTTTGGAAACTTGGAAACTAGGTTATCAAATAAATCTCGAATAGGCGCTAATCTATCATTGGCAAGACGTTCTTCACGTGATCTCAAATCATCAAACCTAATGCAGCGTAAAATGAATAAAAATCTTTGATAATTCATAGTTTTGTAGAAAAATTCACAAGCAAAATCATCTTTGGAAAATAAATCTTTATGATTCAAATGCGATGAACGCATCACACCGAATATTATCAAGAGTCCAATAAAAGCTTTCATTTCATTTGTTGTAATGTCTCTTGCATCTCTACTTCTATCAAAATTAGGCAGTACTTTAGATTGGATGTACATATTTGTGTTGTCAACTAAAAGTTGAATCACGAAGTTATCAAAAAGGAGGGCAAATATTTCGTGTATATCTTTTACATGCTTTGCAACACCTATTGTACCAGGTAAATGGGTGACAATATTATGTTTTCTTCTTCTTGATGCCGGTGGTGGCAGTTTCATCCATCTTGTAATTTTATCTTTTCCTTCAAAAAGTTTCATTATAAAATTACATAGTTACATAATAAAAAGTATTAAAACCCTTACCAAGAAAACATCATCATTATTTTCTCCGTTATTTCCATCACTGATATCATCGTCAGTCACTTCAGTTACTCAATTACTATCATGACTGTCGATACTTTCATGATCAGAGTCAATAACACTTTCATTGTTTTCATCATCGAAAAAGTCGTAAAAATGTTCATCTTGTATAATACTCTCAAGTACTTCATTAGCTAGAGGTTTATTTTTATCACTAAACTTCCACATGTTGATCATACAAAAGTCTAAACAACACTGAAACAGATGCTGACGCAACGAACGCAGCTATAGCAACATTTATGTATCACGAACTTATGACTATCGTAACTGCTCGCGTGGCGCCTCACCGGCACCACTTCGCGAGCCATTTTATTTATAAATTTATTTAGAGGAAACTAATATAAATAACGGATGTTTTTATAGCTGACTGTATTCAAAAATACATGCCTGAGGAATACATTGAGGCACAAATATTTGGATGGATTAACAAAAAAGATATTTCAATTCAAAGTACGCTTGGCGCCTGTCAGGCGCCACGCGAGCACTTAAAGGTTAAATAAAGACTAATCTTTACTTGCTTGCCAAGCTTTCGGCATATATTATCTTCAGGGCTATTACAATTGGCTTAATATTAACTTTACTTACACAATATGTGAGATTATGTTTAAGACTTTTTTCACTAATATTGTATATCACATTAGTTTATTAATAATATCTTAACTTAATTGTTTTATTGATAAACGAATTCTGATTATTACAATTTTATGATTGATGAGATGATTTTCAAAGTTTGTTACATGTTGTAATTTGTTAAAAGTATTCAGATAGGAATGTGTTGCCAACTATATCTTATACGCTATTAGTTAATTTTAAGTGAGCGGGAACTTTTAAATTATGAAAACTTAATTATTGAGGGTTTACTTTTAATAAAAAGGTATGAATGTTGCTTAAATTTTGTACATCTGCCTTTTTATTGTTTGCATTTTCCTCTTTACTAGTAAAGTACATTTCTAAAAAAATTATTTTAATTTGGTTCGTAACTTTTTTATATCCTATTTTGTGATCTAAATTGATTGTGTGAGAGGCCAGGGAGCATCGTTCTAAACCTATTCTGTCGTTGCTTTGATGACCAGTAATCCTGGCTTTTAATAACTGTGAGGTTTGTCCGATGTATTTCTTTGAACACTCCTCACAATCAATTTTATATACTACGTTGGACCTTAAAAGGGTTGGTGTTTCATCTTTTAATTTTGAAAATAAGTTTCCAATATTACTAATACATTTTTGTGCCATTTTCACGTTTCTGATTTTAAATATATTCGTTGACTTGTGTGTCAGGTTGGCGATGAAGTAGGGTTAACGAATATAAATTTAACAGAAAATTGATTTAATTACTTAAAGAAAGCTTTAAACATGATGAAGGATAACGTGTATCGATGGTGATCCGGTTACTTGAAAGATGTCTACGTTTAGTGGATTAATAAATTTTGTTATTTAATGACTGTACAAATTGACAATTACGTTATAAATTTTAAAACAGAAACTTATGAAATATCCAACACTTTATTGGTACATCAATTATTTATTCATTATATATCATTTATACGACTCTTGTTTTATTAATTGATTTAGACTATTTTAACTTATGGTATAACTTCTGCTACCATTATAATCAGTGCAGGTGGCGATCTTCCGACTTTAAAGCAGATGATGGTCATCAGCGTAGCAGGTTTTATTGCCAGTTCCGTGTTTAAAATCTCAACCGTCGCTATAATAGTAACTAAATAATGTCTATTGGAAGCAGTGAACGTGTTCATATTAACCCATTACTGTCCAGAAAAAAAAATGTTTACAATTATTCTTTCCTTAATACGGCTTAGTGATTAGGGTCTCAAATTACCCAAAAAAAATTTTTTTTTAAATTTGTCACCTCCCATAACCTCACAAACCCCCGTACCATATATGGTCCGCTGAGCACTTACGGGAGCTAGTTTTTATATAAAGGGATATTCATTAATATAAAAGAAATTGTCATAAATACAAAAGAAATACACAATAATAGGGAAGAAGGTATTGATATGTGAACACTTTAATGCTTCTTTGCTAAAACTACAGCTATATATGACAAACAATAAAATAATCGAAGTTATTTAGTATGATAAGGATAAAAACAGTCAATACATGTTACATTTACCACACATTGCACGAGCTTTAGTGAAACATTCCGGACCAGCGCTTGTTATCTGGTATTTTCTGTACCAAATGGTCTCTTCTGTCATATGCCAGAACTTGTTGAGCTTCTAAAGATTTTGAAGATCTTCCTGGCCCCTTCGATAATGTTGCATATAATTTCAGGTATGCCAAAACGATTTCTCTCCGAAATTGTAATTGGGGAATATCACGTACTGAGTGACGGTACAAGAACCAAGCATTATGTACGGAAGCATCAATTAACCAGGAAAATGATGCCCGGTACCATTTCTTGTTGGGTATCTTAATTCGATAATTAATAAATGGCCTAGGTATCTGTGTTTGAGCCTTGTGTTTCTGCGAATATCTTTTCACATTGGTAATTGGGTTCACACCATAAATATTTGAAACAACATTTACTACTGAATTGTCCTTCCATTTACATAAAAATATACCATCAGTTTTGCTTATAACATTTTCAAAGTGTCCTCTGTCTTTCTTCATAAGTTTGTCTTTTGTAGACATTGGACAGGGTTTTGGGATTCGGTTCTCCCTTATTGTTCCACAAGCACCAAATCCATTGTCCGCCAGATATTTGAGTAAATTGAAGCTTGTAAATAGATTGTCAAAATGAAAATTAAAACGGAGATTTTGGAGATGTTCGTGGAAGTTCTTTATCATTTTTATTAACGGTGTTGCAGCTTTCCCAATCGATTTTTCTATTTCTTCATTGGTTGAAACTGATTTTCCTTGGTACACTTCAAAATCTATCAAATAACCCTCACTCGTATTTAGGGACCACACCTTGTATCCAAACCGGATCGGTTTACCTCTGATAAACTGCTTTATTCCATGTCTACCGTAGTATTTTACCATACTCTCATCAAATGATAAATTTTGCACTGGAACAAAATTTCCTATAAACTTTTTTTTTCAGGCTATTTACTATTGGTCGGATTTTCCAAATTTTATCACCACCAGCAATGAATTGTTTGTTGTTCGCAAAATGTAAAAATCGTAAAATTTACTCAAAACGATTTCTTCTCATTGCGTTGTAAACTAATGCGTTGAATCCATCTTCGTGATGCTCCCAATGCATTCTTTTCCAAGGGACTCTATTATAGCCACTTAAGAGTAAAATACCAATAAAACATTTATTTCTTGTCCAGTAATGTTTGGTGTAGAATTCAAAAAGGATGAATATCTATTTGTCTCTTCTACTAAAAAATCGATCAGGTTATCGTCGATAAATGATTCAAATAATTCAACAAATGATTTCGAAGAATGCCTTTCATAGTTTGGCTTAGGAAATTCTCTCGGTAAATACATAAGGTCACCTATGGTGTAGTCCTGTTTTCTACCTGTATCTGGCAAACGATCTGTTAAAACTCGTGGTCTTAATTCGGCATCAGCTAATAGCTGGTTTCTATTAAACTTGTTAAAATCTCCTCCAGAATCTTCATCACCGGAATCCTCATCACTAACTAAAGAAGGTTCAGGTGGTGCAATAAAAAGATCGCCTTCAGATTCTTCTTCATCATCAGCCAGTAATATTTCCAGGGCTTCCTGAACTGAAAAACCTGGTTCGAGAATTGCTGCCAAGGCGCTGCAAATAAGACATTTGTTAGGGGCTAATATCAAAGTTTCATATACTATTAGTTTATCGGATATTGTATAATTCTTCCCTCTAAGTTACTGTCTGAGAGCAAAAACTTTAAAAGTAAGGGTTCTTAGAAGAGTGACGAATGATAAAATCGCTGCCGCTTAGCTTGCATTCTCAGAAATGGTAGATTAAAAGTTCTGTGGTTTTAAGACTATATATGGGACGCTAGGCTGTAATGGGTTAATACAGTTACTACAATGTGCCTCTGTTTTCTGTAAAACTAAAGTCTAGTTTGCTTAATATACTTCCTTCTGATTACCTTCCTACATGTTTGTCGTGGTAACAGGAGCAAAACCCAGTTTTAATATATATTTAATTTACTTATTGTATTATTAGCATTTCTGTGTTAAACCATTATGAAAATAATTAAAGATATTGTACAATCAATTCCAACATTCTTTTTTAATTTTGTAATTTTTCACCATACTATACCATATTAATTTAAGGATAGGGTTAATAACGTTATAATAAATTACATTATACGAAGTCCCAGAAGTTCAAAAAAAATAGTTAATAATATTAGCGATATCAATTAAATGGTCCTTAGGGAAGGAAATTGAAATATTTTGTAATATTTATTTAAACAATTTGATTTATTTTTGACTGTATGAGACTTGTTTAAAGTTTGTACATCAGTTTGATGGTTGATTGAAAAGTTTAGTTCTCAATCCTTTATGCGCATTTGTTTCGAAACAAAAAATAATTGGAATATTAAAGTGAAGGAATGACCTTTTTTTTTGTATGATCAGTTAACTCAGTAGTATGCACCATTTGATATTCTATGGAATTTTTATGTTTTTATATTCGTTTCTGTACATATGGACTTATTTGGTCAATACATGAAAGCAGATAAGTTATATATTCTTTAAATATTATCAATATAACAACATTCTGAAAATTATGAAAATGTAAACTTTCAACATTATTAAAATACTTATCTTTTTTGGGATTTTTTAATTAAATAATAATTAAATAATTAAAAAATCCCAAAAAAGATAAGTATTTTATTATGAGTGTTAATGGTGAAAGTTTACATTTTCATATTTCAACATTATTACACATAATAAAATATTTATCTTTTTTGGGTTTTTGAATGGTGTATTTTTATATTATACCCTAGCGTTACAGGTTTACAAAACAAATTTCTGGTAGCCCTTGAGTCTGAGACCTTCAGTAGCGGGACCAAACGACCTCACTATTTTGGGAATGGTTAACTCATATAAAACAGATCGGTATAATAAATGAAATAAACTTAAAATATCCTTGGTATATAATAAAAATAATCAAAAATAAAAAGTTATTCTCGTTGGTTTTATTTCTGGTCCCTGCCAACTTTTCTTCTCGCTCGTCTCGCCTTCTATGAGTGGAGCTGTAAAATATTTGATTAACTAAATGTTGTTTTTTTACCTCAAATTAAATCTTTAAAAAATGTTAATTAAAACGGTACGGGTCGTGTGGGCGTATCAATGTTTGGGTGATTTGGTGGTAGAAATGGGACTTCTAAACCTGTATAATTAATTAGATT
The DNA here is from genome assembly GCA_036346205.1 of Vesta saturnalis. NCBI lineage: Eukaryota > Metazoa > Arthropoda > Insecta > Coleoptera > Lampyridae > Vesta > Vesta saturnalis. Next base: position 525,629 of record JARFJB010001043.1, read on the forward strand.
GATATTAATCAAGCATTCCTGAATGAAATATAAATCAGTTGGGTGTACTTTTATGACTGTGAAATGATCTGGCGTGGTATCGCAGGAGATATACAGGAGTAATGGACTATCGGCTTTAATTATGATGACACTCAGGTGGGGTGGATAATTTAGTACTGAGTGGATGTGACAGGGTGTATTTACGAATGAGAAGTACTGACAGGCGGCATTGGAGCAGAATTAACGGCAAGGGAACTCGTATTCCGAGCCTCGACTGCCGGCCACGATTAAGGGGGTATTTATGTGTCAAAGGGGTTGGTTTCCGTGGTAGTAGTTATATGTGTGAGGCAGGACCTCTTTCGTAATAACTATGTCGTTCGTAATAATTCAGAAACCCCATCTCGGTGCAGTTACAGCCAAGATGTTGGTCTGAATTATAATACGTCTCTCTTCTGTGGAGGGTGGTTCTATCCAATTGTTTGTAGCTTCAAGGAGTGTAAGTGGTGGATGATGTGGTGTAAAAAAGGTGGTAGGTTCTGCCCGGATAGGTAGATGAGATTTTCGGGCACTAAAAGTATGCTCGTCTGGTATGAGGGCAAAATATGAATAATGATGACAGGTCTGGTATTAAAGTCAAGGTCGAGTATGTGTTTTGAATATGCGAGGTGGTCGGGTATTTATAGGGGAAATTCAGACAGTGGGAATAGGTATGGCAACTGATAACATTTATAAATAATGATAATACAGTTGTGGAAATAACTAGGAAATAAGGTTTGATAGGAATTATTTTCTAGGATAGGAAATTTTAGATAAAAGATTCGCAGGAATCATTACAATAAAATCTAAACGTTTCGATAACACTTACAGTTATTTTCGTCAGTAGTAATCTCTATTAAAATTGTTAAACATATTGAAATAATTTTGTGAAAGTTCCAAAAAGTGTTATCGAAACGTTTAGATTGTATAATTTAAAAATACACCAGAACCGAAAAAAGGTACGTATTTTACTCTGAAAATTAAGTTATATTTACAACGTATATTTCTTTAACTATATCTAGGTTACTAATTTTTTTGTGTATCTAACAATTTTAAATATTTCATTCTAATTTTTGAATTCGTTGTTTAAAATTTTATTTATATATTGAATAGGATAGGATATTAATTAAAATCACTCTATTCATGTTTGTATCATGGAATTTTTCAGATAATTTTAGAGCTATTAAATTGATAACATATTTTAAGTTTTTTATGTGCTTCTGAAAAAAGTTTAAATATCTATCGGTATTAATAGATTTCCTATATCAAGTCGTAGACATTATGTTATCAGTATTATGTAAAATAGTGAAATCTAAAAAATTCAACCTTGAGTTCTTTTTTATTTCAGGTGTAAATTTTCATGTGGTGCATGTTATTAAATTTTTGAAGTAATTGTAGTACAGAATCTTTTAGAGCAAATTGAAAAATCCCATCAACGTAGCGCCTCTAAAATGTAATTTTAGTTAAATTAGTAATTATATAATTATATAATAATTTTAATAAACATTTTTTAGGAATTTTAATAAATTGTTTTATTTCATCCCAGTGTGTTTTAATACAATTCATAGCTAAGTTTGGTATACTGGTGTACATAGATATAAGATCAAAAGAAACTATAATGTGATTAGTAGGAATGTTAATATCTTTAATTTGATCAGCCAATTGCTAAGAATTCTTAATTATGCACTTATTTTTGTAAGTTATGTTTGTGGGTACGTTTCAGCAAAATATTTGATAAATTATAATTCCATCGGTTTTCAATTCAATTATTCTTGATTTCAAAACAAATATGTATAAAATAAAGAAATTAATAATCTTGCATTAAACTGTCAAACGGATGTCCAAAACTTAAACATTATTTTCTCCAATCTCATACAGACCAAGATAAATTAAATTGTTGAAATAAATATTACAAAATACAAAACAAAGTAATAAAATTCAATTTATTTTGGTAGGCTATTTGATAGGATGCAGTAAATTCGCTTCGGAAAACTCGCCCTAGGAATATTTACTAATGTTTAATTCGCCCCAAGAATATTCTCTCCTAGAAAATTCGACTCTAGAATATTCGCCCCCAAAAAATTGGCCCTCTAGTAAGTTCACCCTAGGAAGTTCGGTATGACTTGCCATAGAGAGGACTAGACATTTATCATCCTTTGATTTTGTCAAACGTAAATATTGACAGAATTAAATAACTTGATATGGGTACCTTTGATATTTTACTTTACATATGTAGTGACACTTTAAGCTTTTATTTTGAGTGGCACAAGGCACTCTTTAACATATTCTACAGAAAAAGAATAACTACTGAATTTAATTAAACAGTAAAATTGGTTATTAACAAAGTTGTTAAAATCATCCCACCAGTATGACTTTTTTACATATTATTAGTTAAAGAGCTTGCGAAAATTTACACCTCTTATGTCGTCAACAGTGAGAAGGTACGTTCAAACACCAATAAATACGTGTTTTCAACAAGACTTACATTTGAATATTTCAGCATTTATTAAGGCATAGTAGCGAATAAAAACTGAAAAGCACTATTTTTTGGATCAATTGATTACTTGATGGGTAAATCCAACTAATGCTTTGATGTTATGAACGTTGATATAGTTGTAACCATACCATCTGATTTTTGATGACAGTTTTATTTCCACTAATTACAATAATCCGTACCAAAAATGAAAAGTGGCATGATGGAAGGAGAGATTTTATATCAATTCGTACTTATACACTAAATAGAACGCCTTATGGGGAGTGAGCAATAAAATTAATTGTTTTGGTTTTTACTATTAGCAAACTTTTAGTGTCATGCCCTTCTTACTTGTTACATTAAAATAATATAAATGCGGAATGCAGTATGAGATAACGCACATGCAACGATGTTGCACTTTTCTACGGGTTATGTATTCTACTTTTCAGACGACTGCATGTAACCAAAGCAGAATTTTGAAGTTGTAAAAAATACTAATTTATGGATTTTAGTTCTCCGAATAAACCTTGACATTACCCATCTCACCCACGTAGTTACATCACTGGGTCGCGTCTCGTGCCGTCCATAATTGCAGGTGCATAAGTTAAGGTCTAAATGTGTTTGCATGACAAGCTTATTTGGTTGCGCTTCTTCACAATTATCCTTGGGGTAGAGTTTTCCAGGATGCCAATTTTTTGGGCGAGTTTCCCGGAAAGCGAATATTCTGGCGACAGGAAATTTTATTTGAGCACAAGTTTTCATGGGGCCAAACTTACCAGAGATAAATGTTCCAAAGGACAATATTCCGGGAGCGAAAATACCTGGAGGCGAATATTCCGGGAGCGAGTTGTAACAACCCATTTTGAGTTGTATTAAAATATACCGTAGTTTAGGTCTTTCGTTCATTCAGTTGTAAATATAAGAAAAATTTTTTAGTTATTTTTGCATTATAGCTATGAGGTAGGCAACTTAATTTGCATTTTGGTGTAACTTAAGTGCATATCTTCTTAAGGGTATATACTACTTAAAGGTTTATACTTCCACTTTAAATTATTTTTCTGCTCAATATGTTCGCGCAATGCGTCATCGTTGACTTAATTTTTTGCGCAAATCTTTTCGCGCACGACTACATCGTCTAATATTCTAGGCGTCCATTTTAGTACTTAATGAACCTTATGTTGAGTAGGAAGCCATATTTTTAGGTTTCCACCTAAATTTTGTGAAAGTGCCATTGATTTAATGGTAAGATAAATTAACGCATTATACAAAAAATTGAAACATTTTTGCTCTTTTCAGGCACTTTCTTTCTTTTATTTTTACTTTGGTTTACACTTTAATTGCATTTTAAGTACGCATTTAATTTTACTGTTGCGTACGCTTTCATTTTATAATTGCAATTTTTATTTGAAAATTTCATGAAAATGCATTAAACGGATTATTCCATTTCATGAAGATAAATTTATAAGAAATAAAATTCCAGTTTGGGTGTGGTTGACAACATAAAAGCATTGTTATTGCAATATATTGCGCAACATTGACACAAGGATTACGTCACCTTGGTTTGCAATTCTGCATTATTTTTCATAATACCAGGGGTTCTCAAGAAGATGTATTATATTTTGTAACAGGTATTTAATGTTTAATGATTTTTTAGTAATTTAAGGCTATTTTTAAGATATATTTTATTTAACCCTATCATTTTAACTGTAAATAAACATAGTCTGTATACTTTTTTATTTTTTACATTTTGATAAATTTTTTATTGTAAAACTCGGTATAGTTATTCCGAGCATTATTAAAAATAACTTGGCGTCCGAGATCATTTTTATTAGTGTTACATTTCAAGTTTTTTACATTAATGTTCAGTGGAAGTAATCTAGCAGAAATTGTGGTAATTAAGCAAATCACAAGAATGAACCACCCTATGTTAATCCACCGGCTGGGACAAATGCATTATTTGTGGCGAATGGTTAGTATCTCCAGTTAGTTTAACGATTTGTGTTTCGGAGAACACTTTTACACTCATTTATTTACAACCAATTTATTATATTATTACGATTACCAGTTCGGCCACTGATTTATAGAGTATTTTGAGGTGAATTGACCGGGGCGAATGTTCCGGTCGAATTTTCTAACAATCATATTTAATTGATATTATATAACTAATAACAACATTTTTTTTTAATTTTTCACAATACTATACTGTATTAATTTAAGGAAAAAATTTCGGTTCGTTGGAAAGCGTTTTTCCAATAATATAGCGTTACAATAAGTTACATTATACGAGGTCCTAGAAGTTAAATAAAAATAGTCTATTGTTTAATAATTCTTGCGTCATTTTAATTTTTAAGACGAGAAGACATATAACTTTTAATGTTTTAAATGAAACACATTTGCCATTTAATATTCTCTCATAAATAAAAATTTAGTTAATATTTTTCAAATATTTTATGCAAAAAAAAAGTTGAAAGGACTTTCTCTTCAAAATAACCAAATACAGTTTGACTCATTAAATTTTTCAAATTATTGGGAAGTAAAATATTAATGTAAACGTATTGACGTATTGAAATTAAGTATTTCATATGCCAACGTGAAATAAAAATTTGTTTTAATTCAGAATTACAATTAGTTCATAAATATGTACGTCAATACCTACGAAAGCGCTTTACCTACCTATCATAAAATATATTTAGGCAGAGGTTTAAGTTTCCAGAAGAATTGTTTTCAATATGCACATTTCAGTTTGTATTTATAAATCAATACGCTTATTACTAATTATGTTATTTTATTAGAACTTCGTAATCAAAATATTTGCTAATTGGTGATATTTAAACTTTATTTTTATTTAATTTTAATAAAGGCTTAACTTAGCTTAACTTAACCAAAACATAAAACGCTTTTATTTAATAAATTGAAATTCAGGTTATGATGTTTTTTCTTCACCATATTGTTGTATCATTTTCATATAAAATCGTGGAAATGATTTAGTTGCACCATGTGTTACGTTCAAATAGCCTAGATTCTATTAATCGATACTCTGCACATTACTTAAACTCACACAAACACGCCGCCACCGGCCACCTAAACAACGTACAGGAGTTCACAAGTTGAAAGTAACAAGCCGCTCACAATTAGACCTTTATTACGGACGCTTCATAAAATTGGCTAGCAATCCGTAAACATTACCTGAAACGGGTGAGTATTAAACTTTTATCTCAGTGAACGTAATTCCCGGTTTAAAATTAGCCCAGATTTCAAGCATAAATCCTGTATTAAACATTTTTTAAATAACGATGCCTGTAAAACGTTTAGTTTATTCTGCCTACCTGTGCATTAAATATTCCTGAAAACTGAATGTTCCTGAAGGTTTACATACTTTACACCGCTCCCGCCAATAAGTATTCAAGTAGAGACTCTCTAGTATTCAACCTCCCGTGTGTAATTAATTCCAACTAGTTAGGAAATTTAATCAGACAGTATTTTAATTATCCGTAATTTACGTTAAGCACTAATTAGGAGCACTACCGTTAGTTAATAAACCCTTGTAAATATTACTCAGATACGTTAAAATCCATTCGTAAAAATTGATGTAAAAGTAGCATTTATATGCGATTCTGTTATAAAAATAGAGAATTGTAGAAATAGAAGTCTTTTATGTCCCTTTAAATTTATCGATTTTCTGAGTGACTCAGAAGAGGTATATTAAAACCATTAACCTCCTTCTTATCGCTATGAAAATATTTCCAACTCGAAATCAAGTTAGAATAACTACAGATAACTAGCTACCTTCTGCCGTTTTCTACCAGGCAGACCCGGACTTAAAATATTCCCGTATCTTTATTTAATTGTCCTTTTGTTTTCTTTCTATATAGAAAACTAAGATCATTTTCCTTCTGTAGTGTAAACACGCAGTTAATGTTATTTTCATAGCAAACCTAACGAGAACACAGTTGTCCGTTGTTCCAGGATACTCCTAGTCAAGCTGCCACCTTCTGCAAATAGGACATCAACCCAATCCCAGGACCGCCGTTGTTGGATGGTTGATTTGAACTATATATATATATATATATATATATATATATATATATATATATATATATATATATATATATATATATATATATATATATATATATATATATATATATATATATATATATATATATATATATATATATATATATATATATATATATATATATATATATATATGTTGAGATGATTCAAATTACATGCAAGTAGCTATGTAAGTTGCATAGTAAAGTTTTACTTTAGTTGGTACGAAATGGTACATTTCATTAAATAATTCTAGATAAGAATGATTAATAAACATTGAGATGTTTTAAAAATTGAAATATTTCTTAATATAATTTTAATAATGTTAAAATAAGTAATCGACAGCACAGTACATTGAAGTATAGGGTATGTTTGTTATCGTTTTGGTATAATTCAAGTTTTCATTTAGTTTAGTAAGTTTATTTAAAACAATATTCCCCGACGACATGTAATACAGGTTGTGGTTGACAGAAATAATGTTAAAACTAGATTTAGGCTGGTATCAATGTCGCAATTTACATGTACGCAGCCAAGATTCTTGAAAACATTCGTATTAGTGCGTTAAACACATATTAGTGCAAAAATTATGAAAAAACAGAATAAGCACATTAGTGAGTGACTATAAAACATGAATCATGCAGCACCTCTGGGATTATTGTGTTTAATCAACAGTTTATGACCTTAAACTAGTGAGTGACAACATTCCGACACTAGTCGTAGAAGAACTTATGAACCTACGAAAGTGGTCAAATAAATTAATTGGTGACTTGAACATTAAGTTTAAACACTTACAATAACAGTTATTGTGTTTAAAAGTGTGAAAAATAACATTAAAATTATATAAACAATATGAGGTTATGTTTTATCGCATAAAAATTTTTGTAAAAAGTATTTTAAATTGAGACAATTTATATAAAATAAATTACCAGAGGCAAAAATAGTAAGGTAGCCTCAATTTCATGTTATAATTCCTTATATTTATGTCCATTTTTGTTAATTTTAGTTTTTAAGAGTATTGGTAGAATTTAAATAATTTTCCTCTCAAATTGGCCGTAGGCATGTGTAAGATGAATATTTGGGTGTAGTAGCATCCCCTATTCATGTAGAGGTAATTTCCAAGCCTGTAAAATTCATAGAATTAGTGAAAATTCAATAAATAAGTGTAAAAATTAACATAGTTATTAAGTGTAGGAATTAGCTCGTGTTTGGTTTCAAATTATAGATAAAATTATCTAGATTATGGAAATGTTTTTAGTTTTAAGAAATGTTAAAGGGGGCGAAAGTTATAGTGCTTCAAAGAAATATCGTAATGTAAAAATTACAGTAGCCAATCAGAATTCAGGAAATATTCTTCGTAACTATAGAAAACATTCGATGATTTGGTTGTCGACCAAAATCATATAAATACAAGTGCTTTAGGTTCACAAACTCTCTTCATTTTCATCTTTTTCAACAACTTGCCAAAGTAAGCTGTTGCCAAATTTTTTTGAAAATAATTTTTAAAGCAAATTAATGTCGCTTCGGTAAAATAACAAAGTGCGATTTAGTATCGGAAGTGTTAACGAAACAAGTGATAGTCTTTTGTCGGGAAATAATTAAATTAAGGTTAGTTTACCTTTTTAAAATTTCAAATCGGAGGTTTTCGATAAGTTATAAATATATTTTCGCAGTTTCGGCTTTGTTTGTTTTTAAATTTATATTGTTTATGTTGGTATGGATATTTAATTGTGTTGTCTTCGTGCTTTTATAATTATACACCTTGTTTATCAAAAGTGTGTTTAATTTACAACAACCTTCAACGATCCATGCTTTTCAAAATTTATTTTGAATTTAATTAATGAAGAAGTGATGAGCCTAAAAATAAAGATTCGTCAATATTCTAATAACAATAGTGAAACTTACCGAAGTGAATACGCTGTTCATATAAAAGCAAATTTGGATGTTCGAGGAGCAGAATTGCAGTTCGCAGGAGCCGTTGTCTTCAATCAACCTCAGCAGCAGTAACCCACAAAAGGAGGACATTTTATGTGAGTACTTTATTGTTGACATTGATACTTTATTGTTATGTTCATAATTTCTATCCTTTGTAATAATCATGATGTGCAACAACAGGTATGCATGCCCCAAGGGAATGTTATTTGTTCTAGAAATTTAAATGTTTTATATTAATATTGTTGTTTATTCAAACGTAGTTATACTTACTTGTATGTCGAATTTCATTTTTAGTTGTAGTCAAATCACATGTTTGCGTATTCACAGCGCATGCCCACGTATACTTTTAAAAGAATTTTGTTATGTACAGGGTGTAATACAGGTATTAATGCGAATTAAAAAATTATAATTCAGTTTACTTGATCAATTTAGATAATATAAAAATAAATAGGACATTAACTCAATGTGCTTTAATCATATTAACTATGATTATTGTATTCAAACAATCAATATAATTCAAAGTAATGATCATTTATTTCATAATAATTAAAAGTAGAGTTTCTTCTAAATTTTGATCCCTATCCCCTTTTGATGAGTCTCATAGTTCTACCGACGAATATGTTATCAATATTTAGAGCTTTAGCCTATAATAAAAATAATTACAACAATAAATAATAATTAATAATTATATAATATTAATAAAAATAATTTAGAACATAAAAGAAGATTATATAGAGGGGGAGGTATAAATCAGTACAATATATATATATATATATATATATATATATATATATATATATATATATATATATATATATATATATATATATATATATATATATGGAAAAGAGATGTATAAAACCATTTCAGCGTTCATTGATCAGTATGTAAAAAATCTAGTAGCAAGCGATCAGCCCTATTTACGAGCCACCCCCTTTTTAACCTCCGATCGTAGCTAGAATCGCGGTAAACCAATTGAAAAAAAATTTAACCCAAAAAAGGCGGTTACAAAGCGCGAAATCGAATACAACTCATATTATCTACAGACTTAAAATATGACGAATGTAATACTTATTCTACTGTTTATTTTTTGTATTGTCTGATGTGGTTGCAAAATTCTAGGATTTTCTATAAAATTAAGGTACCTAGTTTCTTTTTATTTTATTTTGTTAATAATTGTGGTCCTGAACAGGCTAAGTTTAGCCTAACGTACTGAAGCACGCTGGAACACTTGTGAGAATGCATACTGAAATCCTGAAATACCAATGGAAGTCGAATTTTTTCATATCATACATTAGAGGACAACAGGTTTGATACGACAAGCTGAGATTTGTATTGCATATTGATGTGTGAATGAGTATTTCTAGCAAACATGGTCCGAGATGGTATCAAGTAATGTAATTCACCAACACAATCGCGAATTTAGTACCGACAGTACAAATAAGTAATTGAAACGGTTCTTCGGTGCTCAAGGATTGTATTTCAGGAGTTGAGGACGGGCCATTTGTAAGCCTAGTCGGTCTTTAATGAATACCGTCAACGATGTCAAGAGCGGATTCGAGGAGTAGCAACCCACAGGTGAGAATTTTATTCTATCGGAGGTCGAATTTTGGCCTTATATAGCAGACAGTATTATTATCGGAAGTATTCATTCGGTTTGTACAAAAAGCCTATTTTACGAGTGTCTACTTTAGTAAAACTTCTGATTTGAGACACTCACATTTACAACAGAAAATGATCGATTGCTTGGCGGATACAAGGAAACACTGAGTTTTGTTAGAATTAACTTTAAATAGATTACTTCCCCATTCAAGGATACGTTGAACGTCTTTGTTGATTGAAATGGTCATTTCAGCTTGATAGCTTGATTTTAGATAGTAAGTGAATTACTAGTATGAGTGAACTGAGACGAACGATAATGAAGAGTGACATCCTCATCAAACCAATGGATGTATAGCAGAAAATGTGTCAGATCTCTCTCGGGTCCTTTTAGCACTTCCGCGTTAATGCCGTCATTTTTCGAAAAATCCACTACGACGCATCAGTTCACCCAAACGAGGTAAGTTTGGTAAGTGAACACCAAAACTGTTCGAATGATTTTGAAATATTTAAAGCTACTACAACTGATTCACCGGATTGTCCTAATGTATAGTTCCACCTATTGAGCGACTTGCCAAACAATATTGGTGGTCACTGAGGAGTTTGATAGGTTCTTGCCTTTCTCGGGAATATGTTGAACAACTTTCATGGTGAAGAGAAACTGTCCAGAAGACATAGAAAACGAATCGAGCTAGATAGGGCTGGTACTTGTTTGAAGGAACATATCCTTAAGGCAATAGCTGAGATACTGTTTGCGCCTGTCTCGTTATTGGGATTGTGTCTACTGATGACCGATTCTAGGAGATTTTATCGAAGAAGAAGTGGTTTCATAGCATATGAAGAAGAGTTGACTATGGTCATGTCTTTTCCAAAGCTATTAAGCAAATAAATCCACAAAAAAAATCGCAGAATTAGCAACTATAGCCAGTCATAGGAGGGGGGGGGGACAAAAATATACCTAGATTTTTGCTGATGGTTTCAGTTCAGTCCAAAATTTACCAATGGTCAGAGGAGAGGTACCTAGTTTACTGTATTTTCGTTGTCCAAAATTTTTTTAGCAATAGTGATAACTATTTTACTGGTATTTTTTACACCAACGTAGTCTGCATGACTGAGCCGTTTTAGTAGATTTCCATTTGGTATAAGATGTATTTTTCAAAGATATTACATCGCACAAGCTGAATTAATGACAGCAGAAGTTATTTTTATTAAACGATAGCTAGATAAACCAAATGCGTTTGATGTAAGAAAGTGGTTTAGAAAGTGTGGAGTATGTTTGTCAGGGATTCTTGTAAGCTCGACATCATTGGTGTGAAATCACATGAAATAACAAATATTTGTGCACTGTGACCATCATGATTAGAAGAAGATGAAAATTGAAGCTAATTAGTCAACTTTCGAAGAACGCTATAAATGCAATAGTAGAATTCAGCATATTTAGGACCAGAATGTTTGAACCAAATCACGCCGTCCTATTGCAAGTGATGTTGTCCTTGACATATGCAAACAGTCCCCCCTTTGTATCGAAAGTTAAAGTCAAGATTATAGGAAATTGCAAGCCGGGTTAATCGGAGTTTTCAGTGACTTTTTGTTTCAGATAAAAACAAAATGTCAGGTTGTATGTGGTCAAGGTGTTGGTGAACAGCATTAATATCAGATATGATACCGCGAATGTTATGCTAGAACACTTTTGATGACCTGGACATCTGGACGGGGCAAGGTTTTACGTCCGGAATTTTTGGCCCTAAAAGACATGTTTCTTTAATTTTGTACTTTAAATCTGATATGAAGGCAGTAAGGACCAGAAAGAGCAGGATGAGAATAGATTGAGTATAAGAAAAGGGCGAACGGCAGCCATTACAGAGATAACAGAATCAGGGAATCAATATACTAAGAAAACAATGGTAAAAACCATTAAGCTGCGTAGTAGTAATTAGAGGTTAAATTTTGATGACCTCTGAATATCATACTATTTGTCTCTTATATAAATTTTCGTCCGTTTTATTTGTATTCCAAGAAATTTTTTAGCATATCTCCAGAGGAGTACGTGCCAATTTGGCTTGGAGTGAAAACACATCGAAACGTAAGCGATTTGTTTCCCTGTTATGAGTTGCCTACTGAAAATCTGTGCGTATTATATACTATTCCATAATCTAGAGACACTAGCTAAGATGACACCCTATAGTTTACCAGGTTTCATAAAAATTGAGGTCCTTTTTCTACACCATAACCTCAACATAATAAGTTTACGATAATATTCATTCCCACTGAGCTGCCGGTAAATCATCTTGGCTGTTACGCAAATTCTATTGCCATCTCCACCTATAACATTTTTAAACGTTTGTATACTCCTTTTCCAGAAACTAGGCAAATGTACTATATTCGTCGAAATTTAACACTTTTCTAACAATATGCATCGACAATTATTAATGTAGCATATATTGCTTGACATTTAACCTTTGGGAAGCAAATTGAGCAAGACAAATACCTAAGGCACACTTTTAAACCTCCTTCTAGGAAGATTACTATTCTTGAGCCTAACCTACGTTGGTCATTCCTTGACTCCTTCTGCTTCTTCTTGTATACGTTATGTTGACACTATTCGGTCTCCTCAACTTTCTCGGCTTTACCTTCCTTGTTGGAACTGCTCTGATGTAGGACATGGTTTTTTTCGGTCCCCTAGGTCTCAATTCAAGCATTACTATGGTTGCGGAAGATATTTCTTGTCCAGTTTGGTCTAAGGAACAGTGCAAATTTTTGTAGAATCTTCTAACCGAGGGAAGATTTTATATCATTTAGACTTTAGGGTATTGAATAGTCTTTTTTCTGGCACTTCTGTTAAACGATTTTTTCTTGTCTTTGTATTTTCGTAACCATGGACATCTTTATCTTAATGTACGTACTTCTGATGATACTTTCAAAGGTCTCCTAGATTCTGATAGATCCCGTACTACGATTGAATTCATTAGTTTGTATTATAAGTTCGTTAGATTATATTTGAATTCATTGCATTTTAAGTTATAATTTGTAATTTAGTTTGAAGTGTTGTCAATGTGATTATACTTACAGTTCCAGTTAATTATAAAATGTTAAATATAATAATTTTCAGGTCAATAACTACAAATTTTATACTTATCTAAATAGTAAAATTCGATATCTATTGACAATTTGCAATTGAAGTAATAAAGGTTGGTGACTGATAGTGTGAACGGAAGTTTTTCTCAAATTCTAAAAATTATTATTAATTTTATTAAATACATAATTAAAAAGTGTACCTCGAGTAGGATTTGAACCTACGACCTGTACTTTGCTCGAGTACCGCGTTAACTAGCTGGGCTATCGATGTAAATTTTGTCCTACTAAAATTTAGTAGGTAAACTTTTTACTTATGTATTTAATAAAATTAATAATAATTTTTAATTACATATTTACCTTTGAACTTATTCGTTCATAACAAAACTTATAATAAATTTATTAATTCCAATTTGCATTCGATCTCCGGCACGTGTAAGCCTTGTTCTTACAAATATTATTTATTATTACATAACATGCGTTTAATTGTTATAGACATATAGCTGAGTACGTTTATTAATAACATTTTTACAGGTAAACTTTCGTTTAATAAATATATCTACAAAACACTATAACTTTCAGCTACCCTTTGTTATACATATTTGGAACACTAAATTTTTCTCAGCTTACCTATTAATATCAATTTCGAATACGCTAGATTACTTTTCTTGAAATTTTCTGTTAAGAAACTAAATTTAGCATCTTATCATTTAAACAAGGAGTTCTTTGACCCACTTTGTAGAAATACAGTGTAAAGGGACGCCGTCAGATGTCCCAATTTTTTTACTATTATTAATTAGTTTCCTAAAGTTTATTAGCAAGACGCCGTCCTTTATCAAAATTTTCCTATCATGATTAATTATTTGCTAAGTAAAATACCAGTACTGATATAATATTCACGGAATTTAATAAGATAAAGTGACTCGCTAAATGCACAGGTGCAAGCAATTATAAAAATTCGTAGAAGTTTTAGTAAAAGTTAAACATATTACATAACGTTGCAGAAAATTGCACAATAATTGATCATGCATTCTCCCTCCAGACGTAAATCCCAAAAACGTTTAAAAGTTTGTATACGTCACAGCATCTTCCGCCAATACTAGCTTACGGAATCTCACCCCAAAGTTTCGTAACCACCCTCACGATGTTTTTATAAAAACGCGGCACGCGCTGCTAAAAGTATCTAATCTGAAAGGTATCTAATCTGAAAAAAAGAGAACTCTATCTCGAATCGACCTCTTGCGAAAAGAAGCCCGCTACCAGAAGAATCTGAATAGAAATCGTCGCGCTCGCGCCGACTACTACCGTTCAAAACCGCCAGCCTGTAACCGCCGTGCGAAGCAGAAAACGCGACTTGATAGCATCACCGAAGTCAAAGGGTTAGAGTTGCAGAGATCTAACGTTGAATGTACGTAAGTGGAGATACCTACAGCACTATGCACCTGGTGATAGGGTATGCAGGGTTGTAAGCCCGACATACTCTTTCATTACTAGACACCTACACTGTGGAGTTTGGAGGGTAGTTGCCCGACATTCCATTGATCGACGGAGATCCTATTGTTTGGTTTAACGGGTGTTTGCCCAGATTGCTAGCAAAGGAGACCCACACACACACACACACACACACTTACACTGTGGAGTTTGGAGGGTAGTTGCCCGACATTCCATTGACCGCCGGAGATACTATTGTTTGGTTTAACGGGTGGTTGCCCAGATTGCTAGCAAAGGAGACCCACACACACACACACACTTACACTGCGGAGTTTGGAGGGTAGTTGCCCGACATTCCATTGACCGCCGGAGATACTATTGTTTGGTTTAACGGGTGGTTGCCCAGATTACTAACAAAGGAGACCCACCTACACAAATTTACACTAACACTAAAACAAAAACACCTCGACAAACGTATCAGCAACCGCAGAGTACCTGTAATTAAAACCTCGTCGGAAGATTAAGCTGAACACCTAGTTAACGCCGTTAATCCAGTAATATAGAAACGTAACCGTAAAAACTAGACGTGTTCGTCAGTATTAAATTTATCGCCTGTAATAAAACCGCCGCCGCCACCACCGAGAAACGTAAGTTACACCGTTTGGAATTAATAAGATTGTTACCTGTAAACCAGAAATTATCCGATAGCATATTTCGTGTTAAATAATTAAAATCATTATTGTTAGACGCGAAAGATACAATTTAATAGAAAACGAAGGTTTTATATTTTAAAATCGGCCAACATAACGAAAGTATTTTTATTTAAATAAAAACCGGTGTACTAATATAATTAATGTCGGAAAAGAAACAAATAATCCGCAGCTACCGTATAGAAGCTACCTTCAAAACGAAAAGCTTTCATTTATTTAAAAGGGCAAAATTGAATTTAAACGTGAATGAGTTTATTTTCATGAGAAAAGCAGGTATAAAATTAGATTACTTTTATACATTTGAAAACCGACCGCTTAAAATATCGATTATTTCTTTAAAGACAGAGCATTGAACTCGGTGTTTTATCGCACACGTGTTTATAACAGGGTTATCTTGCTACCAACTACTGTAGTTTATACAGGGATGCATTCAGGTAAAATTATTTATTTTATTTCGGCAGTTAAACAGTATAAATTGAAACCGGTCAAAGGACGTAAATTAAAAGTCAAAACCCAACCCTTCTATTAATGTTATATTGCAGAAACTCCAGAGGACCACCTAACCCTCAGTCCCAGGACCAACCAGAAAATAGTATATCAACTTGACGATCCTGCCAGGAAAAGGAGAATCCACCGGAAGATATATTTGTACATCATAGCTAAGCAGTTTAAAGTAACAGTATTAGATTTATAAAGAAATAATAGGGAATAAATGTATATAAACTTTTTTAATCTACTTGCTCAAAGTGTTGAGAGCCTGAATAACGAACCCCGATCCTTATTTTGCAAGTACAAAATTCCGACTGAGCTAAAAGGGCAAAGTGAAAATTATTCATTAGTAGTAATACATTTAACAGTTAAACCTCCATTTCAGTCACGAGGAAAGGGAGTTAGTACAACAGTATAAAGTGCATATAATTTTAGGTGTAGGGACTGTGTAGCGTTACAGGTCTACAAAACAAATTTCTGGTAGCCCTTGAGCCTGAGACCTTTAGGATCGGGGTCAAACGACCTCGCTATTTTGTGAATGATTATCTAATATGAAACAGATCGGATATAAACACTTTTATTGTGCAAATTAATATAAAATAAATAAAATTGTGTATAATAAATGAAATAAACTTAAAATATCCTGAGTAATTAATAAAACAACAAAGAATGAAAATAAAAATTAATTCTGGTTGCCCTTGGTTCTATTGCGGTTGGGGACGACGCTGGCGTTGGGTGTAACTGTAAATCAGGTTAACTACACAAATGTTCCTTTATACTTGAAATAAGCTCAAAAGAAATGTTAATTGAAACGGGATGTGTTAAGAGGGTGCGTAAATATATTGGTGAGGTGCTTTGGAAGTTATACAGGAAGTTACAACAGGTGACTACTATTTGAATAAGATAGTCAAGTGTGGTTAGGATAACGACTACGTGGTTTTGAAATTTAGGGCTTCGGAAGTTGTATATTTGCATAGAATGAGATTAATTATGTGTGCCTGGATCAAATATAAAGCAATTAGGTGTGCTTGGATGATAGTGGACTGAGTTGGAATGATTTCGCAGGACATATACAGGGGGAAGGGAATATCGGTTTTAATTACCCTACTCAGGTAGGGTTGATAATTAAGAAATGCGAGGATGTGAGAGGGTGTACGTAAGGTTTAGGGATACTAACATACGTTGTTGGAGTGTAATTAACCACAGGGGAAATCGTATTCGGAGCCTTAACTGCCGGCAACGGCATGGGGTTTTGCTTGAATCGAGGTAGCTAGACTTTCGGGGCAAGACCTCCGTCGAACTAAATAGGTCGTTTGGAATAATTCAAAAGACTACCTCGGTGCAAAAGCAGGCAAGATGTTGGTCTGAATTATATTACCTTTTTCTTTTGTTGATTGTGGTTGTATCCAACTGTAGAGGATTTCTGGGAGTCGCAATAATTAGTAATACGGAGCAGTGCCTCCGGCAAACTAAGTACTGCGTACCTAAGGCCCGTTTGTATACCGGACTCTGTGTTAACAACAGCCAAGAGCGTTTTATATAAACGTGACTACGAAGAGGGTGGTTATAAGAATATATAATTAAGGGATGTCAGTGGTGGATGATTGTGGTGTGTAAAGGTATCGCAGATTTGGTTATTTAATTGGGGATGTTGGTATGTTCTGGCAGGGTAGGTAAATTAGATTTTTGGTGCACTAAAGGATGTTCGTCTGGTATGAATGCAAGGTAATAATAATAAGTGACAGGTCTGGTATTAAAGTAAAAATGTATGTAAAAGTCGAGTTAAAAGTAAAAAGTAAAAGTGCAGAATATATGCGAGTTGGTCGGGTATTTATAGGGGAAATGCAGAGAGTGGGAATAGGAATGGCAACTGATAACATTTATGAACAATGATAATACAGTTGAAATTAAAGCTTAATTGAACTATCACATTGTAGTAAAAGTGTGAGTATCGGAAAAATGTCTTACATAGAGCAAGCTGAAACAGATAATGTTAAGAAACAATAATGTGTAACAACTTACTGCTTATCGATGGGTAGCAGAGAAACATAATGCTTATAACAGAAGAACAGAAATTACAGAAGAACATCAAGTTTTATTGGCACAAAATATAGAGAAAAACAATAAAACTACTTTACAACAGCTTAAAGAAAAATTCCAAATGATTTTTGCCAGAAAACTACAAGGGAAAATCAAAGTAAGGCACCCAATGTAGGAATATTAGTGCAGGAAGCGGATGTGAGTACATTTATGCAATTAGCATGAGTAGTATTGCAGAGATCCAGCTTCCTTTACTAAATTTTTCTGTTATTAATTATTTTAGTGATCGTATCCGCAGTAATCAAATTACACAAAGTTACGCAATATTGCACAACAAATATTTCTTTTATCCCCGCCGACGTAGATTTCAAAAAACATCTAATCTAATGTTTTTACGTCAGAGTAATCCCCGCCAATCGCGACCGGAGGACCCCTGCACAGAAGCCAGATCCACACATCGCGAATTCTCTATAAAAAACGGTACCGCGCTACCGTAAAATATAATAACCAGACCGCGCGCCAACCGCTCTTAAACCCCTTACATAGTTCCGCCGGTCTGTCGGTTACCGCATTTGTTCATCCTGAACCATCGCGTACCTTTTGTCGCGTTACTTTGCCGCCGTCACCTGAAAATCAGCGTCATACAATCAAGTTGCTGGTCGAGATACTCTAAGGTTAACAGCACGTAAGTTTTATTGCACCACATTATATAAACATTACATCAGACACCCATATGGACGACGGGCTGAAAAGCCAGAAGCCATCTTCTACAAACATATACACCCCATAAGTTATCACGACGGGCTGTAAAGCCTGATGTCATCTTCTACAAACATATACACCTCAGAAATTATCACGACGAGCTGTAAATCCTGATGTCATCTTCTACAAACACATATACAGAGACCAGGACGTTGTCACGGCGGGCTCTGACGCCCTGCAGTCATCTTCCAGTTACTCAATTGGCAAGAAGGGTAATCGCTCCAATTCTACCACTCCTCCCGAAGATCATGGCCCTTCACTAAACATATATTACACCTACAAACACCAATACACCTAACACCAGGTAAAATTAGCAATAAAAACAAGCAACATCCGCAACCTGGAGATAATACCAAGACCAGACGCCGCATTTATAAGAGGTCCCCGAGTGATCCTCCAGCGATATAAACCCGAACCCGCTGTCAGTTTACGTAATTAATTGCCACAAACGCGATAAAACGTCTCGCAAACCGATAACAATTAGTAAAATGTCCAAGTAACGTCAGTCCTTCCATTAATATTTCTTAATGAAGAAATCCAATAAGATAAACGTACCTGTATCGCAAGCAAGTTTTCTCGCACCTGAAAAACTAATTCATTTGCGAAGGTTTGAACACCTTGCCAGCATCATCATTAATTACGAACGTTGCACGTGTAAATTCTTTCATTCTAATACGGAGGATAACCGCGTGAGAAAAACATTAGTTTATTTTACACCAGACAATTGAAATAAGTGGAAACAAATCTCGTGTAAATAGTAACATTAGTTCGTTTCCGTTTAATCAATTAGCATAACTCTCATGGAAATAGTCAAGTTTACGTATTAAAACGCAAAACCGAATTAATGCAGAAAACATTTTCCTGTCGTACTTTATTTAGCATCCAATAGTAAAAGTTATTATTCCCTGATAACTAAATTAAATACTTCCGTATCTAATTAACCAGAACCCGGTACGCCTGTAGTTTGCTTATTTAAATATCATAAACCGTAGTAAGTTACATTTTTATACCACAAATATAATAATTCAGTTAGTAGATATTCTGGGTAAAGGAATACATTTATTCTGTCTGAAAGCAAAACCATATACAAGATTAGTCATGCGCATCACGGTTACCTTAACTTATTAATTTTTCTGATGAACTGACCTTCTCACAAACGCCAGCGCGGACGTTGACTTATACTACCTTTCGTAATACCGGTAACATTCCAGAACGGCGCCTATAACTCCTGTTTTTATCCAGGACCGACTTTACAATTTTTTTAAATAAATTATGAAAGTCATCATTGTTAGGATTTTTTTGTTATAACGCGAATACCCAATAGACCTAACAGTGATATTAATTCTAAACTTCCGCAGAAACGTCTCAGGATCCAGTAAGCCGACCACTTGCCGTCCAAGGGTGTCCAAGCAGAGCGGGCGTCCCCAGTGTTAAGCCTAAAGACTCCGTATTTACGAACCACCCCCGTCTTGTTGAAAGACACGATTGAGGTAGTTGGAGGAAAATTAAAACAAATCAATTTTAATTATCGTAAGCTAAGTGGCTTACAGTATGAGTGTATGCGGAATTGTAATTTGAAACAACAATTAAAATTAGCAAACATGAGGCGAAAATTCACAGTGGTTAAGCTATGGGTTAAAAGAACTATAATGAATTAGAACATTTCTAATAAAGAAACTTACGATTATTAAATTCAGCAAAATGGAAGACACGAAAAAACGTGATTTTTGAAATTTAAAATGTAACGAATGTGTTGAGATAAAAGAGAAATTATCAACAAAAAAGGACAAAAGTACCAACTTTGAACAAGGTTGACAAGCAGGAAATTTACAATTAACCTCATTGTGAAAAGTGAAACGGAGTATTATAATATGGAATATTTTATGAAGGTAACAAGCAGTTATACATTGTGCTGCGATTACTAATGTCACAGCTATTTATTGAATGTTTATTTTTAATATGACATATTTCAAGGGAAAGACGTTCCTTTAGCTAACATTTTTGGATTATCTAAATCGAGAATGAACCGCCAACTGACAACACCTATATGCTTTAGAAAACATTACATTTTCCCGGTAAACTCAGTTGGATTATGTCACTCTCGAAGTAAACAGGACTCTAAAATCAAAAAAATCCACTCCTTGCTAAAGTATTCTGCAATGTAAAAATTATTAAAAATGCTCACAGTTCTCCGACTAGACATTTAGAATCCTTCATATTTTAAAATCATATTATAATACAGATAACCCATACTTTGTTCTTTCCACCTTCCGGTTTGTGAAACAACACTTCTAACTCCCACATGCTTTCGTACTTATAAGATTTGACGTTGTTAGTCTCTTAAACAATATTCCTTGGGATGAAATATAGGAGGTCATAGAGAATAGCTAGGATACTGTTCCGCAGCTTACTGTTATAGATTTTGAACCGCGTATAGAAATTTAAAAATTTATATTTTATTCTACCTATTTTGTACACGATGGCAATTTCGAGAGGCAAGTGTTAGGCGTTACAAACGGGGCTATCATTAGACCAGTCAATTCTTCATGGATAGTCTCTTAGATCGTATCTTACCACTACTGCCGTTTATAGTTCATTTTATTAAAATCATATGTAGACGTTATAATTTGCGCTGTACCGCCTAACAAAATAGAAAACACATTAAATATATTCAATCCTTATATTCAGTGCATAACAGAGGTTAAAAATGATAAAAGAGCGTTGTCCTTTTTAGATGCCCTACTCATTAGGGACGGAACGAACATCATTAGATTTGATTGATACCAGAAATGTTGTTACTTATATTATAGAAGCGACCATCCTCTTTAGCGTTAAGTTAATTTGTTAAAAGTTATCAAGTACAGAGCTTCCACTGCATTCGATGCTTCTTTGGTCTCGACGAACCTAAGGCAACTATTGAGACTTTTCGTTAAGAACTCTTATCCTAAAATCTTGGTTAATAAAATATTCTCTTTTCGGGAAAACCGTATCATAGTGTTACGGGTTTAAATTGGAAGCTAGAAAAAAACAACAGTTCGCTACTCACCTGCAGTTAATTAAGTAACCTTCTAGCTCAAACCGTTCGGGCGAGGTGTATAAAATTCCGGTTTTAAGTTCTGGCGCCAGAAGCCGCTCCCCAATAGTTAAAGGGCCCCACTATTCCGACTGCTGGATAGAGAAGGTGTAGACGGCGAGTAGGGAATTGGAAGGAAAGGTGAGTACACTGTGAGAGAAGAGAATAAACTACTGTAGTGTGCAAAAAAAGAAAGAAAATCTTTAATTTCTATCAATATTCATTCATTGAAAAGTCATATAACTATTAAATTAAACTGTTTATAAGGGGAACAATTTAGGAAAAAGGATTCAGCTGGCCCCTTTTCATTTATTTAAAAGCCAAATTAGTTCATAGCAACTCGTCGAAACAGAAAGTAAGAAAATAAATAAATAGGGTACTGAACCTTCGCCAAGGGAAACACTTTTTTGTTACAGCTAAAATCACTATCGTTAGCAATATTCATTTAAGGGTTTATAGTAGAAGGAGCGTCCATGATTTCGGTTCCACAACTTACAAATAATAATTACGCACATAACTTGGGAAATTATGAAATCACATCGGCATGAACACATTCATGGGACGTAGAATGGTTTAAGGTAAGTATTAAGGTTTCTGTCCAAGTAGCAAGGCCGAGCAACGGTTTAATTCCAGCAGTATCGCCAGTGCAATAGTCGAATCGAAGATTTGTATTCTTAATTACTGTAGGGTGTCTCCAGTCGGTAATGAAGAATGTCTGAATTAATATCAAATAAGAAGCTCTTAAGAAAATGTCTTACCCATTTTACTACGAAGAATTTATTTATATCCGCAATTATCTTGCGATCGACAAGAGAATAGAAAATTCTGTAGAAAATGTCTTGTTGTGCTTGAATTTTTTACTTTATAGCCGAAATCGGATCGGATGAAGAAATTGCAGAAGAACTCACAAATTTTTTACGGCGTTATAAAATGGTGACTTTCCAGAAAGGACCGAAAGTTTTTCTTTTTAAATGTTTTGTTATCAACCAGCTGGTCAATAAAATAGACTTGATTCTATTTGAATTTCATAACCTCACCCTCTAACGAACGTTTCATAATCTAAATATGCACTTTCGTTCGCTAAAATTTGTTGTAAAAACCTTAAATAACAGGGAATAACGAAATTTGAATTAGTGGAAGAATTTTCAATACAGGGTATATGAATTGCACGCTATTTCGCATCGATAAAATATCAGAATGTGTAGTAATGATCAGCCCTGTAATCGATTTGTGAAAGCATGAATTTAGCTCGTCACAATAGAAATTGATAATAGTACACTCCATAAAAACGTTAATAGCTCATCAAAACCTATAGAACATCAGGATAATAAACTTCCGGGTGATTCGTATAAGAACCGACACAGATCAGGGGCATTAGGGGAATCCAAAATATGCATTAAACGCAACTTACCTTTATACTAAGTTGCACCCTTGTTATAAGCCTTGAAAACGGGCTTCCAAATTTCGAAAAAAAAGTAATTCATTTAGTTCTAATAATTGTTTTTTTGAGTGTTTTGAATATGGTCGGGAAGTTTTCATTTAGCGAACAATTTGATATGGTGTTAGTGTAAGGTTTCTCTACAGGAAACTGCCCCATGATCCCCCATAGAGAAACATTTTCGAATGCTGAAAGACGTGCTCGAGAAACAGGAAAGTTTTCCAGTAATACTCGAGAACGTCCTACTGCAATCAAGGCACAAGACGAAGAACTTCTTTTGAATCCAATTGAAGATGACCCACATATTAGTAATATAATTCTCTCTTGACAGATTGGTACATAGCAAACTTCTGTGAACCGAGTTATCAAACGCAATATACTATCAAACGCAATCTACTACACCCATAATAATAATAATAATAATAATAATAATAATAATAATAATAATAATAATAATAATAATAATAATAATAATAATAATAATAATAATAATATTTATTGTGCAGGATGAGTACATAAGTACACTTACACTCGTCCGGGTAAAACAAACATATTCAAACATATTAAAATACTTATAATAAGTTAAAAAAAAACATACCATACCAAAACCAAGAAGTGGAAGGATAGTTACTGGAAGGCTTGTTTAAACGAGTGAATTTCTGTCTGTTTATTTTGCATCAAGACGTTAATTCTCAAAAGAAAATTCTCTTTACTAATGAATCTTGTTTCGCCCGCAGAGGTATTACAAATTTACATAACTATAATGAGTATTCCAACATAAATACTCATTCAGTAACTCCTCGACAATTCCAACGCGAGTTTGGATTCGTGACATTAATCGGTATTTGATTGGTTCAATTATTTTACCGAATCTACTAAATGGCAAAACTTATTTAGAATTTCTCCAAAACACTGTCTCGGATCTTGTTTAGGTGCCACTACACCTCAAATGGGAAAATCGGATTCTGCGTGATGGAGCACCGCCTCATTATTATATACTGTTTAAACCACCAATATCCAAATGAATGTATTGGAAGAGGAAGTAATTGCCCACAAGTGTGGCCGCTACGATCACCAGACCTCACCAAATGCGACTTCTTTCTTTGAGGAATGTGAAAAAAATTTATGTATTCCTCGCCAGCTGCGTCTCGGGCACAATTGCGGAATAGCATTATGATTCTATTATTCTAAATAACACATCTCCATTTTTCTACATCCCACCCATAGCTTCTCCCCTCCGCTCTTATTTCCGACGCTCTGTTCCTTTTTTTTTTGTACTCTTCTTTCTTCCCTTATTATATCATGGTCTACGTAAATTCCTGTATTCCTCAGTTTTCTCTTCTTTGTCATAATCTTCTGCTTATCCTCCCAGCTCTCCATTTCCGCCACCACCGTCTCATTTTCTCTCACTTTTTTTATCACCATCACTTTTCTAATTTCGACACTTCCATTTAGTTTCTTTTGCATCATCGCTCGTAATTCATTATGTGGTTCCTTGCTTTTCCACCCTTTTATTACGATATTATTCTTCCTTTTCCTTCTCTCCTCATCTGCTATTTTTTCTACTTTCCTATTCGTTTTAGCAATTCTTGTTTTTCCCCCTTCCATTCCTTTTCTCTTCCTTGCATTGCTTAATAACTTAAAAGAGATAGAATCACGCCATCGTTATATACCTCAAAACACGTTATACAAATAAACATACGCTAGTTTATATCAATATATTAAAAAAATTATGCATTTCAATGCATTTAATTCGATTTTCCCTTGAATAGTTTTCGATGTCCCATATATCATTATTTATGACACAACAATTATGGAGGATATATGCCATACAGATGTTGTAAGTGCAATTGACACTCGATACATACTGAGACAATAATAAAATTGAGATCTTTTTTCATTTAATTCAGATTATCTTCTCTATGTGGACTTAAAAGTCATGATTTTAATGCTAATCTCCAATTAAGAGGTATTTATTGTGATACTCAAAGAAAGTGTTTGTGGCATATCTTTCAATATGGCAAACGAACAAAGAACTCTAAAATACCTGAAACTATATGGATAGACATATAAACTAAATGTATAAAACAAATGACTAAACTTAAATCGCGAAGGTATATAATAACATTACTATAGTATTAATCATGTGTACAGAGAACTAAAAACTCAATGCGAGGTAAAACCAAATATATTAGAGAAAGATAGAGCGATCCGATTTAGACCTAAAATGAATTTTCCGAATGCGCCGAGGGTTTTTCAATGTTTCAAAATTTTAAAATTTGGTACCTCAAAGTTTGGGAGAAACAAATTTATAATTAATTTTCAGAACTAGAGTTATTTGTGGAGTTGATCGGCCTATTTCCACAGTTTATGCTTTTTGAGCGCGACGTTTCGGAAAAGGACTCTCCGTCATCAGGCTTAGTCCTGAGAAGGACTGTTTTCGAACTTGAGTCGAATTCATATGTTATATATAATTTTTTCCCAAGCACTTGACTACTCTCAGCTTTGAACTTGGTACCTTTCACTTACTAGTCTGACACCTTTACCACTGAGCCAGTGAGTAATCCAATACATATATATATATATATATATATATATATATATATATATATATATATATATATATATATATATATATATATATATATATATATATATATATATATATATATATAAGTATTATTGCGCATGTTGCGCAGTAACCTCTTGCGCAGGTGTATTGCGCTTAACTTCTTCGCGCGTTATTGGAATCCATATGGGTTTCATTTCTACACAAGCTTGGCTTATTGGATTTTCGGCTAGTGCGATGTATGTGGCTTCCTAGAGTTTTCGACGAGTTATGTTTTCGTCCTTTGCCACTATCTGTATGTTATCCCATTGGATGCGTTCCAGACAAGTTCGGCGATTCTTGATCTTTCTGTTTCGCCCTTGCGGACGTTGTTCTTGAGTTCCTGCGTTCTCACTTTGAGTGGCCTACTGCTCTCTCCTATGTATGCTCTGCCGCATTCGCATGGTAGGTTATATACACAGTTCTAGGAATTCTGATCTTCATTGTATGGTATGGTTTTGGTTAGTATTCCCCTGAGCGTTCTGGTCGTTTTGAAGGCAGTGCGTATCTTGTATTTGCTACCTATCCTTCGTATTTTGTCTGAGGTACCTTGTATATATGGTATTATCGCTGTATATTTAGATTCTTCTTTTTCGGTTACCCTTTCTCTGTTTAGGTTAGCTGTTAGATCGGTGTAGCCATTTTCTTTGAGTGTTTTAGCGATATTTTCTTTTTCTTTGTTCAGGTCCTCTTGTTTTGAGCATATCGCGTTTGCTCTATCGTACAAGCATTTTGCCACACCTAACTTCACGTTTTTGTGGTGATTGGAGTTGTAGTGTAGGTACCTTCCCGTGTGGGTAGGTTTCCTTATACACTTGTCGTGAAAGTGTTGTCATTCCTGTGTACAAGTACATCCAGGAATGGCAGTTTTTGTTCTGACTCCAATTCCATTGTGAATTTTATGGAAGGTGCGCGGCTATTTAGATGATCTAGGAATTCATCTAGCTTATGCTTGCCGTGTTGCCAAACTACGAAGGTATGGTCCACGTATCTAAGCCACATCCTTGGTTTCTCTGTGAATTCGGATATCGCTTGGTCCTCAAAGTCTTCCATATATATATATATATATATATATATATATATATATATATATATATATATATATTTTTCACTATGGACGATAGTGGGAACCCATCGCCATCCCAAACTCTTGTTGGTAGAATTTGTCTTCTAC
>JARFJB010001043.1:557500-560000 GCA_036346205.1 Vesta saturnalis
CGGAAAATATTGTCGGTCTCATGGATTTAATTCGCGATGTTGCTCCGTTATTTAACCAAAGGGCTACAAAAGAAAGATGCAAACGGCTTATTAAATATATTCGGCGAGATTTGCAGAAAGAAGGAACCTTGATCTCCTCACAGGAGTCCATTACAGAACGTCTAGATTGTACGTCCTCAAATAAAACCATTAACAGTTCTTTTTAATATTTTTAGTCTATAATGGATAATTCAAAAATACGTATATTTACAATAAATAGTAAAAGCATTAGATCAGAATTTAAATGGCTCCAGTTAGTACACTTTATAAACGCCAACACTCCAGACATCCTCTTAATTCAAGAATCAAATGTAATGCAACTAACGTCACTATCAGATTGCAAACAATACTTATTTTATATTAACCCATGCGACAGTAAGTACAGCGGAACGATCATTGCAGTTAAAAAAAGCTTAAACTTAAATGAAATAGAACATGAAATTATAAACAACTCTTATGCACACAGAATACAAGTTACCGTTAATAATGAAAAATGGCATGTTATAAATGTGTATCTACCACACAATGCAAATATTGCATATGCAATCATTTCCAACCTCCAGGCTTTCCTGAGCACTGTAGATAGTACATCTCGAATTATAATTGGTGGTGATTTTAACTGCACCCTGGACGCACTGAATGATAGACTTGGTTCCGTAGAAAAAGATCTGAAGCAAGCCCGACAACTGAATGAACTTATCCAATCGTCAAATCTTGCCGACTGCTGGAAACTTTTCAACAGAGGTAAGGGAGGATACACTTTTTTTACACATATACACTCAAAAACAGCGTCACGGTTAGATAGACTGTATTGCTCTCAAAACTTAATTGCACAACTACAATCAACTAAACTGCATACATCATTCTCAGACCATCTTTCAGTATCAATCAGTTTCAATGTGCGTAGTAAAGTTTATGATTACCCACCTTACTGAAATTTGACAATTTTCTATTAGAAGACGAATCCTTTACAGAGCATATGAAAGTGTTTTTAACAACGGAAGTTACTAAATCCATACCAGAGCATAGTATACCCACATGGTGGGAAAATTTAAAGCTAAAAATCAAGGACATAACAATCTTACATCAAAGGCAAAGTAAACAACGAAAGTACCAAGATATTCAAAACCTAGGAAAGCTAGTACAACAAACTCCGCAAAGTAGTGCAGGCCAACAATCCTACAACAATGTAACGTCTTTAATGAAAACTTCAAAAGATGCGTTCCACCGCATAAGCGAAAGGCAACTAATAGCTAGAAGGTGTGAAAAATTAATTCAATCCGATCGTCCCACTCTCAATAAACACGTTGGAAATACTTGCAAATCACTTACAGTACTAAGACATAATGGTAAAACAATTAATAGCCAACTTGCAATCTGCGGAATTGTGAGAGATCATTTTAGTAGCATGTACAGTAAGAAACCCAGCAATACAAATTCTAGCAGTGTAGTATATAAGGATCTATCCCATCTTTCCAATAAGGATAAAGTTTTACTTAACGAACCAATATCCATCGATGAATTAACCGTAGCGGTAAAATTGTTAAACAAAAATAGTGCACCTGGTATTGATGGATTAACAACCCAGTTTTACGCATACTTTTGGGATATAATTAAACATTCTTATCAGAAAATGATTACCACAGCAATAGATAACAATCAACTACCACTTTCAGTTACAAAATCCGTGGTTGCTCTCATGCCTAAAAAAGGCGACTTATTAGAAATACAAAATTGGAGACCTATATCGTTATTGACAACGGATTACAAAATACTTGCTAAGACATTATCCGTGAGACTAACCAGCGTCATTAATAAAATAATATCACTTGATCAGAGTTATTCTATTCCCAATAGATCAATGTACGACACGATACATCTGCATCGCGAGCTTATACATTATGCTAACCAGCACAATATCCCATTAGCTGTAGTGAACTTAGACCAAAAGTCCGCGTTTGACAAGATTTGCCATGGGTACCTGTTTTGCGTTTTAAAAAAAATGAATTTGGGGGACGAATTTATAAAATATGTGAAATTATTATACACAAAGTGCACCAGTCATATACAACTGGGATCATTACTAACCAGCGTCATCTCTTTTGAAAATGGTATTAGGCAAGGATGCCCTTTGTCAGGTCCGCTCTATTCCATAGCAATCGAACCTTTCCTGAATCTAATCCGAACATACACCAAAGGTCTCACTCTTCCTACGATTCCGTACCCGCTTAACATATGTGTAAGTGCTTACGCGGATGACATTACAGTGTTTACAGCAGATAACAAAGACTTTAAAGTTTTACAAAATTGTTACAATATACATGCAGAGCAATCAGGTTCAGAGTTAAACTTAAGTAAGTGCAAAGGTATGTGGTCTGGAAGTTGGAAAGCCGAAAGGAAACACCTCTAAATATCGAATGGTTTACACACTAGAAATTTTAGGAATCAACTTTTCAAATGA
>JARFJB010001043.1:575000-740000 GCA_036346205.1 Vesta saturnalis
GTCTGTGTGTCTGTGTGTGTGTGTGTGGGGTGGGTGTGTGCGTGTGCGGTGGGTGCGGTGGTGTGTACGCGTGGGTGTGCGGTGAGTGTGCGCGTGAGTGTGCGTGGTGTGGCGTGAGTGTGGCGTGTTGTGGCGGTGGTGTCGGTGGTGTGCGGTGCGTGTGCGGTGCTGTGTGCGTGTGCTGTGTGCGTTGGTGCGTGTGCGTGTGCGTGTGCGTGTGGTGTCGTGTGTGTCGTGTGCGTGTGCGTGGCGTGTCGTGTGCGTGTGCGTGTGCGTGTGTCGTGTGCGGGTGCGGTGCGGTGCGTGTGCTGTGTGTCGTGTGCGTGTTGTGTGCGTGTGCGTTTTGTGGCTGGTGCGTGTGTCTGGTGCCGTGTGTTGTGTGTTGTGTGCGTGGTTCGTGCGTGTGTGTGGTGCGTGTGTGTGTGTGTGTGTGCGAGTGTGCGTGTGTGTGTGTTGTGTGCGTGTGTGTGTGCGTGGTTGGTGTGCGTGGTGCGTGGTGCGTGTGTCTGTGTGTTGTGTGTCTGTGTGCTGTGTGTCTGTGTGTCTGTGTGTCTGTGTGTCTGTGTGTCTGTGTGTCTGTGTGTCTGTGTTGTTGTTGTGTCTGTGTGTTGTTGTTTGTGTCTGTGTGTCTGTGTGTCTGTGTGTCTGTGTGTCTGTGTGTCTGTGTGTCTGTGTGTCTTGTGTCTGTGTCTTGTGTCTGTGTGTCTGTGTGTCTGTGTGTCTTGTGTCTGTTGTCTGTGTGCTGTTGTCTGTGTGCCTGTGTTCTGTGTGCTGTGTGTCTGTTGTCTGTGTGCTGTGTGTCTGTGTCTGTGTTGTTGTTGTGTCTGTGTGTCTGTGTGTCTGTGTGTCTGTGTGTCTTGTGTCTGTGTGTCTGTGTGTCTTGTGTCTGTGTGTCTTGTGTCTGTGTGTTGTTGTTGTGTGTCTTGTGTCTGTGTGTCTTGTGTCTGTGTGTCTGTGTTGTGTGTCTGTGTGTCTGTGTGTCTGTGTGTTGTGTGTCTGTGTGTCTGTGTGTCTTTGTGTGTCTGTGTGTCTGTGTGTCTGGTGTCTGTGTGTCTTGTGTCTGTGGTCTGTGGTCTGTGTGTCTGTTGTCTTGTGTCTGTTGTCTGTGTCTGTGTGTCTGTGTGTCTGTGTGTCTGTGTGTCTGTGTCTGTGTGTCTGTGTGTCTTGTGTGTGTGTGTCTGTGTGTCTGTGTGTCTGTGTGTCTGTGTGTTGTGTGTTTGTGTTGTGTGTTGTGTGTTGTGTGTTGGTGTTTTGTGTGTTGTGTCTTGTGTCTGTGTGTCTGTGGTCTGTGTGTCTGTTGTCTGTGTGTCTGTGTGTTGTGTGTTGTGTGTTGTGTGTCGGTGTCGGTGTCGTGGCGTGCGTGGTTTGGGGGTGTCGGTGGGGTGGCGGTAGTGTCGGTGTGTGGCGTGGTGTGTGCGGGTGTCGGTGATGTCGGTGGTGTGGTTGGGTGGGTTGGTGTGTGTGTTGGTGGTGTGTGTGGTGCGTGTGGTGTGTGTGTGTGTGCGTGTGGTGTGTGTGTGGCGGGTGGTGTGGGTGTGTGGGTGGGTGGTGTGGTGTGTGTTGGTGGCGTGTGGTGGTGTGTGTGTGGGTGCGTGGGTGTGCGGTGTGTGTGTGCGTGCGTGCGTGCGTGGTGCGTGGGTGGTGTGTGTGTGTGCGTGCGAGCGTGCGTGGTGTGTGTGTGTGTGCGTGGTGCGTGAGTGCGTGGTGTGTGTCGTGTGTTTGTGTGTCTGTGTGCCTGTGTGTCTGTGTGTTGTGTGTCTGTGTGTATGTGTGTCTGTGTGTCTGTGTGTCTGTGTGTCTGTGTGTCTGTGTGCCTGTGTGTCTGTGTCTGTGTGTCTGTGTGTCTGTGTGTCTGTGTGTCTGTGTGTCTGTGTGTCTGTGTGTCTGTGTGTCTGTGTGTCTGTGTGTCTGTGTGTCTGTGTGTCTGTGTCTGTGTGTCTGTGTGTCTGTGTGTCTGTGTGTCTATGTGTCTGTGTGTCTGTGTGTCTGTCTGTCTGTGTGCCTGTGTTTCTGTGTGCCTGTGTGTCTGTGTGTCTGTGCTGTGTGTCTGTGTGTCGTGTGTCTGTGTGTCTGTGTGTCTGTGTGTATGTGTCTGTGTGTCTGTGTGTCTGTGTGTCTGTGTGTCTGTGTGTCTGTGTGTCTGTGTGTCTGTGTGTCTGTGTCTGTGTGTCTGTGTGTCTGTGTGTCTGTGTGTCTGTGTGTCTGTGTGTCTGTGTGTCTGTGTGTCTGTGTGTCTGTGTGTCTGTGTGTCTGTGTCTGTGTGTCGTGTGTCTGTGTGTCTGTGTGTCTGTGTGTCTGTGTGTCTGTGTGCTGTGTGTCTGTGTGTCTGTGTGTCTGTGTGTCTGTGGTGTCTGTGTGTCTGTGTGTCTGTTGTCTGTGTGTCTGTGTGTCGTGTGTCTGTGTGTCTGTGTGTCTGTGTGTCTGTGTGTCTGTGTGTCTGTGTGTGTCTTGGGGTTGTGTTTTCTGTGTGTCTGTGTGTCTGTGTGTCTGTGTGTCTGTGTGTGTGTGTGTGTGTGTGTGTGTGTGTGTGTGTCTGTGTGTCTGTGCGTGTGTGGTCTGTGTGTCTGTTGTCTGTGTGTCTGTGTGTCTGTGTCTGTGTCTGTGTGTCTGTGTGTCTGTGTGTCTGTGTGTCTGTGTGTCTGTGTGTCTGTGTGTCTGTGTCTGTGTTCTGTGTGTCTGTGTGTCTGTGTTCTGTGTCTGTGTCTGTGTGTCTGTGTGTCTGTGTGTCTGTGTGTCTGTGTGTCTGTGTGTCTGTGTTTGTGTCTGTGTGTCTGTGTGTCTGTGTGTCTGTGTGTCTGTGTGTCTGTGTGTCGTGTGTGTCTGTGTGTCTGTGTGTCTGTGTGTCTGTGTGTCTGTGTCTGTGTCTGTGTGTCTGTGTGTCTTGTGTGTGTACTGTGTGTCTGTGTGTCTGTGTCTGTGTGTCTGTGTCTGTGTGTCTGTGTGTCTGTGTGTCTGTATGTCTGTGTGTCTGTGTGTCTGTGTGTCTGGGTCTGTGTGTCTGAGTCTGTGTGTCTGTGTGTCTGTGTGTCTGTGTGTCTGTGTGTCTGTGTGTCTGTGTGTCTGTGTGTCTGTGTGTCTGTGTGTCTGTGTGTCTGTGTCTGTGTGTCTCTGTGTCTGTGTGTCTGTGTGTCTGTGTGTCTGTGTGTCAGTGTGTATGTGTGTTGTGTATCTGTGTGTCTGTGTGTCTCTGTCTGTGTCTGTGTGTCTGTGTGTCTGTGTCTGTGTGTCTGTGTGTCTGTGTGTCTGTGTGTCTGTGTGTCTGTGTGTGTGTGTGTGTGTGTGTGTGTGTGTGTGTGTGTGTGTGTGTGTGTGTGTGTGTGTGTGTGGGTGGGTGCGTGTGTGTGGTGGTGTGTGTGTGTGTTGTGTGTGTGTGTGTGTGTGTGTGTGGTGCGTGTGCGTGCGTGCGTGTGTGTGTGTGTGTGTGGTGCGTGCGTACGTGCGTGCGTGTGTGTGTTTGTGTGTGTGTGTGTGTGTGTGCGCGCGTATGTGTATGTGCGTATGTGCGTATGACTGAATGTATGTGTGTGTGTGTGTCTGTGTGTGTGTTTGTGTGTGTGTGTTTGTGTGTGTGTGTGTGTGGTGTGTGTGTGTGTGTGTTTGTGTGTGTTTGTGTGTGTGTGTGTGTGTGTGTGTGTGTGTGTGTGTGTGTTTGGTATGTTGTGATGTGTGTGTGTGTTGTATGCGCGAGCTTGTGTTCGCCGAATCTTACTTTTTTAAATTTCTACTTATGGGGTGTACTGAAAGAGATGGTTTCTAAGAGAAACCAACAACCAATGAAAATGTGATGGAAAGAATACGAAATGCCATTGGAAGCTTGTCCAGGGCTGAAATTGAAGCAGAGATTTTTTCTCCCAAAATTAGGTTAAATAAATGCATCGAGAATGATGCAAAAATTTGTGAGCTTTTTTTGTGTTGGTAGTTCTAAGATTTCTATTTTATTGTTATTACTGATGTTTCGTTGGTTCGTTGGCCTTTAAGCACGCTTCAAACCTGGCCAGTTCTAAGCCCGGATAATGTGTGAAGGAACGCAGGACGCGACTTATTAACGTTATTGCTTAGTGAGGAGAATGTCGAAGCGTAGTTTAAATTACGTCGGTTACCACGGATATGCGATTTGTTTTCCCTGTCAAGTAATTTGCTCCAACAAAGAATTCGGATTTTCCCGAATCATATTTAGGAGCCAGTGATAATGGTTAAATTTATGATCATAATCAGTATTATTTAATGCATGATGTTAAACAATGTGGTAGGGATGCACAATATTGTTTTGAGGAATCTCGTGGACAATTGTTTTTGGAACTTCCAAGTCGCCGGAAATTTTTCTGGTGCTTAAGGTGGGATCATAATGCACCTAGGCCAAAACGTTGATAATATTTTCCTCAATGCGTGTTCTACGAAGTCTTACAGATGCTTGAATCGACTGCACCTTGCTATTTTCTCGTAATCGATTGCGGCATTCAAATTTTTAACATTTTCTCGTATAAATCGACACCGGACGAGGTTATCGAGAAGTGGTTTTCGTTAAAATTTAGGTAATTTTAAGCCGCGTAACGGTCTGTCAAATAAATAGTACAGTTCTACTTAGTTTCTTTCCAAAAATCACAAAAATGTGTAATTGCTGCGGAAAACGTCCTCTAGTTTATTTGTTTAAAACTCAACGCTCCAACTAAGAACACCATTCAAAGTACTGTTAGCGATACTAAGAATGTTCGAATCCATTGAGTGGTTCAGGAGATATTAATATGTAACCATGGAAAAATGTACTGGCCTCCCCTTCCTTTGTTATGAGAGATACGAAAAAATAAAATGATGCATTATCACCCAAGCTCTGAAATAATATTTTCAAAGTTTTAGTACATCGCCTAATTTTCCGAGAATTTTATGTTTCTTCACAGTTACGCCCCTTATCGGTCTATTTACAAACATTGCAGGAATGCTAATGTATGCCTCCGTTTTGTTGGAATAGCAAGCGAACGGTAACACATACAATTTAAAGTAACTAAATTGATTTACTTCGAACGTAGGTAATTTATTAAAGGTGACTTCTTTTATGAAACTTAGATTCGTTGTATAATGGAAATTTACAGATAATTGAAAGTCCAATAACGTCATTCGCGGGAAGGTAAGATGTTTACTTACTGTTTCACTATAACGTTGAATGAATACGATGACCAATAAGCAACATGTTTTACACGTATTATGTTGACAATTTCAAATTTTAAGATATTTAATAGATAGTATCGAATTATAAATAATTACGAAATAACTGTGTGGAATACGATAGAATTTACTATTAACTATGAAAAAAGCCCTCTTCCATGATACACTGCTTAGAAAAGCTTATTATTAAAAATTTGATATCACTTGAAATTATTGATTTTTGTTTCATTTACAAGGATAAAACTGATCGTTAGTCTTCGAATTTCTTCGCTCTCTGAATACACTTACGGTATTAGAAATTATTATTAACCTTATAATAAAAAGTTTACCTTGGGTAAACATGTATTATATAAAATTAATAATAATTTTTAATTACATATTTACTTTTGAACATATTCGTTCACAATAAAACTTATAACACTTATGATAAGTTGATAATAATTTCCAGCCATTTCTCTTACTTGCAAGCATTTTTCACAAACTTCTAGGCATATCATCATACACTAACATAATTGGAACGGATTGATATTATTACGGTCAAATACCAGATAAGTGTAACTTTAGCGAATATCATTTTTGCGTGTAGATCTTAGTAAAAAAGTTATTTATACAGGATTTTTGAATGCTTTTTCATTTAAAATAGTACGATAAGAAAGTATTTTGGTTATGTGGTAAAATTTTGCTGAGTTTACTTGGTCTGTTGCAATTATTTCATAGCGTGAGTGTGAAAATTCTGCTAATGCAATCAAGTTATTATAAATGTGCCGTTTGGCATCTTAATTGCCGAGGAATTTTTTATATCCTTTAGTGTTGTAGGTACCATACACTTTAAATTGTAAATTTTTGCAAATTGACGTCCTACGTCAATTGACGTTTCGGCGCCAGGCGCCGGCTGAATGTTTAGTGCTAACTTGTCTAGCAGATCGTATTGTGATGATTTGACTATTGTGGTTCTGGTTTATTATACACATACATACATACATACAGAACCTTCTATGATTTATTCGGTTACAGGATTATATTTTCTTTAAAGTACCTGACGGCCGATTGCATGTAATTCGTCATTCGTCTTCAGTTTTGCAGCCAGTGTCGTGATTTCTGTCAACATAGTTCACCAATTGACATCGTAACTAAATACTGCAGTTTACATTTATTATATTCATCAATCGTGCAATAGATTTGTAATTGCATAAATAAGGTTGAAAAGGAAAATGGCTTCCTATAGATGAGGCATAAATGAAGAATTGAAAAAAATTTAGAGAGAGATTCTGAAAGCAAGGCTGAAATGAGAAATTCTGTAATTGACGACGAAATAAATGATGAAATGGGCAATATTTTTACGATTGAGTTGTTGAAGACTAGGTAGTTTCGGTAACTGAGGGAGAAACACATGAGGGAAATCCACAATCTCTACAATTTACGGCGCGTGATGGAACACTGTGACATAAAAATCTGCCAATGCAGTCTCGCATTAAGTAAATTTTGTTTACTTATTATTTATTGCTTTGGATACAATTTTGCTGTTCCTCATGCCTTTTTATTGCTAGGTCCGTCAATATACTAAACCCAGCAGTAGATCCCACTAGATATACTATCCAACACATTGACAGTACCGTGAAATCAGCTATGAATTTATTTTTAACTGATAAAATGGTGCGATTGATTTTATTAGAAAAAAATAAAGAACGTGTCACGTGCCGTTTTTGACATTTTTACGAAGACATGTAATCGCAGTTACTATTATTTAAGAAGACTTCGATTAAAGATAAATTGTCTAGAGGTATGTTGATTGTGAAACTAGCCTGCGTTTTGTAATCTTATACTTCGGCTTGCGTTGTCTCATTAACTACATTATTTTTACGTTTTGTTTTAGTGTGCTTACGTGTTGCTTACAAAAGACGTGCAAACCTGACGAGTTTCTATGTGCAACTAACGAGTTACACATCGATACTCGATTAATACTGAGTACCTCTTATAATTATGTACAATATTATCTGAATATGGTTACTGAGTATGTTTTTATGTAATTTTGTAGTACTTCTTGATTCTGGATTACTTTTAAATTTGTATTGATCGAAACTAATCCTAGTTTCGAATTTTATTTGGTTTGGAAGTTAAGTGATGTAATACCAGGTGATAATTTCACTGAGGCCTTAGACTTAGCTTTACGCGTTTGTAAATAAATATTTTTGTGAACTACGGATTTATAATCGTGTTGTAATTAGCTAATGAAGTTAAATTTTCTCTATTAAACCGTATTATTGATTATCTATTATGTGAATTCATTTGGTAAGATATGTTTACAACCCTGCAATGACGGGAATTTATATGGCGGAATTGCTTTTTCTTTTTATCCTTAATTTTATTTTCAGTTTTGACAGGATTATCCCAGTCTGGCGCCCAACAATCATCTGCCTAGATTATGGTGTTGTTTCACTGTAAAGCCAGTTATCGATGGGCTAGCATTACCTTTTCCCTTCCCTTATGTATCTTCCTCTAATTAGGGGAGTTACGAACGTAATTGTGTAATGTACCAAAAAAAAGGATGATAGTAAAGGAGATTTCACTAGAGGAGTTGGGAGCGTTTATAGATAACAGTAAATTTGAATATTATGTAATAGTCCTTGAACAAATAAATATTTTTACTGAGGTTTACTACTTCTGGCTGAAGCACATAAAGGAGTGGGAGAATCTTTGCAAGAACTTTGGTGTTCGTCTGTTTGTAGACCCATATTCACAGCTACGATGTTTCTGAAATGATATTGTAGTATAAGTCGGCTTTTGATATTTGACCACAAGGAAGGCAGACAGGCCTATATATGACAAATTAGCTCCAATCAGCAGCTTTTTTTTTGTACCACCGGTAAATGTATGTTGAGACAATATATTCCAACAAAACCACGTGGAAAATAGGGAATAAAGCTGTGACTCCTGTCCGATATTAAACCCGCTTATGTATATTGTGCTGAAGTAAACACAGGAAATCAAACTTGCAATTTTTTTATTTGTCCTGACCACCAGAATATATTTTGTAATACCTGTATTGAATCAATACTAATAATATAAATTTATGTGTAATCACTAATTATATGTTTATGCCACTATTACTGTAAGTTGATCAAATAATACATTGTAATACATCCTGTGCAATAGCTTCATTATTATTAGATATCCTAAATACAGCTCCGTATAATAAGTAATAATATTTCGCAAGATCCTTTAGGTCCGTTCGTACCCAGAGGCATCGGTTGTAACACTGGTTTGAGGATAGTAGAAAGGTTCAGAAGTCTTACGCCTCTAACAATACTTTAGTCGGTTTTTGAGAATAAAAGTAGAGTCAGTATGATTTGGATTATTACGTGTTTGAAGATTTATAAAGCTTGTTAACGTTAGTACTGTAACCCGAAATGTACACTACATCACGTCCCTGACTTTGGGTAAAAGATGTAATCAAATCTTCCGTATTCTGTTTTCCTTGTTTAACTGTTAAAGTTTAATTAAATAAAGTATATCAAAACCAGCTGTAGAATTTTGTCTGTCAGAAATTTTGCGTAAGGGCGCCTTGACTTTCTTTACTGTTTTGTTGGTTTATGTTTGATTATCCTTTACTGTGAGTATAAGAATGTATAATTAGGATTAACTTTTAATCAATGTTTAAATGAACTTCCGATGACTTAGTAATATTAATAATCTTGATTTTGTAATGGTTTTTATTATTGCATGTTATACATTATGATATTGTTCTGTGGGCATTTTTGATAAATCGGAATTTCACGTTCTTAGTTTACCGTATTGTCCTTATTGCGTAAGGAGAAATAATAAGAAGGATGTTTACATGTTCTTACGTTAAGAAGCAGTTTGCAAAAATTTTACTGTACTATTTTTGTATGGGTAATTGTATCAGAAATGCTTAACTTGGCTTCCAGTTGTCTGAAGTTATTGTTTGTTTCATTTATTTTTGTTTATGATTAACTTTTCAATTTCTCTTAATATAATATTTTTTAAAGTATTGTAGACGTTATTGAATTATGGCCATAGAATCTCAATTACGCTGATTGATTTGGTAATAATTAGTTTCTTTATTTGTAGCCTATTGCGGCAATTCTGTAATTTCAAATAAAATTAAATCACGCATCACCGTTTTTAATGATTAATAATTCAAAGTGATATCGTATAAAGCGTTTAGAGAATCATCTTTGTGGGTTTCTTATGTTCTGATTATGATAATTGCCTACTACGGATTGGATAGATAAGTTTTCGTAATTTTAGGGTTGAGTTAAGAATTTACGTGAAGCATACTGTCGTTGGGTAAATCTTACGAATTAATAATCGCAAATTTTCCGAATCTTTAACAACGCTGAGAAGCTTACATGACTAAAAGTTAAATTTTATGTAAGCAATTGAAGTAGCGTTTACAGGTGGAGTAGAGAGTTGTGCTGATTGTACAAAGTTTGTTGTGTATCATGATTTCCGGCTAAACGTTTCAAACAGACGACATCTAAGTGACTTTCATTTTCCAAATTTTGACGTTTTGCTGAATATTAACGAGTACCCGAGTAAGTTTATGTTTGTAATAAGAACTCCGGATATTTTTCGAGTTAATCAGGAGCAATACCCCCTCAGCTGTTCAAGATAATGTGCTTTGCTAGTGTACATTTGCCCCCTACCAGATAACGTAACATTCCAAAAACTAAATGCTGAAATTCACACCGATTCAGTATAGCAGAATGTCATAATGTTATAATGCGATGAAACCTTATCGGGGTAATTTTTATGCGATTGAAGTCACTGAAAAATCATTTTCTCTTTACAGGAGAAGAGAAATAAGAAAACGTAATGTAAAATCAAAACAATTTATTGGACCTCTTGCACCATAAATGATGAGCGTATTTACATGTGTTTACGTTATTTCGTTAAATGGTTCAGAGTATAGCGGAATTCTTTTGAATTAAGAAGGTAGTGAAGTGTATGCAATATTTAGCAAATATGTGATGACTGGTAAATCGATGTACTCCAGTGAAATCTGAGTGATAGGATAGGACATAAGGATTGAATTAGACCCTTTCATACGTTGTACAAAACTTAATAGGTTTTGGGTTGTCAATTGTTATTTTATTTTATTTTATTTTTTATTCTGTAGCAAAATAAATCTTAATGCAGTAATGGTTAATCTATTTGGGAGTAGAAAATATTCGAAAACGTTTTGATCACATGCGAACGTGCTGAACTTCCAAGACTAATTTTGTTAAATCGGTTTCCACCGTACGTATACCTGAAAGGCGTATTGAGGAAACCTTTGTGCTTTGGGTGGCGTGATGATAGTTTATCTAATGAAAGTTCGAAATTAGAAGGTTGCAATGTACGAATATTAAAAAAAATATCATCGGAGAGTAGTTCTGATGCTAATTCTAGTGGAAACGAAACTAGTAAAAGAACTTATACGAAAACGCAAACCTTCACCATTATTACGTCTGGTATACCTTCTGTTTTAAATTACTCGAAAGGTAAAAATCGAGGGGGTAAGATCGGGGACCTTGCATTGCAATCCCATGGCCCCAAACGCCTAAACCAGCGGTCATCTGAAACAGCTCACGTGTTACCTCTCCTGTGTAATAAGCGGGTGCTCCATCCAATTGGAGCCAAGAAGTACGGATATCTTCTAATGTTAAATTTTCCAAAAATTCTGATACTACTGTTCTTATAAGTGGAGGTATTGATTGTTATTTAATGGCTCATAAATAAAAAATCTTATTTGGTTGTCTTTTAAGAGGCAAAAATCATTAAAACTGAATTTGTTTGGAAAGCCCATCTGCTTGACCGCGCATGGATTTTGATTGGCCCAAAAATGTAGATTTTTTTGCATTGAAAATGCCTTCTTACGAAAACTTGGTTTCGTCTGTCTATATTATTTTTTTTTAAAGTTTGGATCCTCTTGAACGCGCATCAGGAGTGTCTCACAATGTTGAATTCGACGTTGGTAATCATCTGGTTTCAGTTCTTGAACTGTTATAAAATTAAAGGATGCAAAACGTTCACAATATTTCCTTCATTCGACGTTACAGGCCTTGGCACATTTGGAGTTGCCTTAAATTTTGAACCATAATTGGTAAAATTATCTTCTATTAGCACAAACTTTCTTTCGTTCATTGGTTGCAAATCAAGACGCATTTCATTGAATTTCCTGCATGTTCTTGCTATAATTTTGTCACACTGTCCATGAATAATAAATAGATTCATCAAAATTTCATATGAGTAATTATTTCACTCCATTTCAACTTGTTTTTAAATAAATATTAACTGGAAACTCACAAATACAACTTTAAAACTTCGGTGTATGTCAAACACATTAAATAATTAAGCAATTGTTAAATAACATGGCGTACCATAGCCAACTAGCACAAATTATGTGAATATAAAGTGATTTTTAAGAATTATTGCGATTATTTCGAAAACTTGACGAGTTAGGTATGCTACTATGGTACTTCAACTTTGAAATAATATACAGGGTGTTCTATTGAAAAAACAAAGTTTTGACACTTTATGTGCGTCACGTCAAAATCATTAATTTTAAACCACCCTGTATAACATGAAATAAATTTATTTAGGCAGCTATAATAATACAATGCTTGTACAAATTGTGTCTAAAATTTCAGCATTCTATGGATTCAAGTAGCAGTTAAATAAAAATTTTAGTGGTATCATATTTCGGAAAAAAAATAAAACATAATTATTATCTCAAAAACCGGTGTAGATAGGTACGGGAAACTATTTAGAAAAAATTTTCATAAAGAAATTGCGATTCTAGAAATAAAATAATATACAGGGTGTTCCATTAAAAATAAGAAAGTTGTTACTACTTACATCGCATCGTTGAAAATATTTTAGATCGATAGAGTAGAGCAAATTAGCCGTGTTGCCAAATTTTCAGACTATTCCTATGTCTCGTTTTCCATAAACGTTTAACCTTCCATCGACCATTAATATATACAACGTAAACCAAAAAATGTACCCCTGCTTCAAGTGTATATTCTACACATAAATTGAAGACGAAAAGTCAGATAAAATTTTTCTCTAAAATGTATGGCTACAAAGTGACAGGCCCCCAAAGTTGAATTTTGAAAATCGTTTTTTCACAAATAACTCGAAAACCTTTAGGTGTAGAACATTAAAAATATTTGTAACCTGTATTTCAATTTTATTTGAATTTATGTGTTAAGCTATACAAAGCGTTTCAGAATAACCACGAATAATACCAGGTCAGGCAAATTGGTTCTTAGTAACAGGGCTTAGTAGAAGAGAAAAAAACCCCTTTTGCCAAACCTATATTTTGTATCTTTATTGATACTACCAGGATGTATCGATATCTAGTTAGTCTAGACCGATTCTGTGGATAAAGGCAATATTGCGTTACCATAGCAACGAAGAATAATTTATTAGTAGTTTCAGTGTAAAGTTTCACGTCAAAAAGTCAAACCAGAGTTGCGCAATAGAATTGAAAAAAAGACTGTCGACCGAAATTGTGAAAAATGGAATATTGAACGGAAACGCCAGTTTCCGCGTCCACCCCAGTAAATATCGATGCAGTTCATGACATTATTTTATCAGACCATCGAATTGGGCCAAAACGAACATCTGCGACACTGAATATTTCATCTGATCGCGTCCATCGTATAATTCACGTCGATTTGGGCATGGGAAAAATTTCTGCAAAATGGGTTCCCAAATGTGTGAACGTTGACCAGAAGCTTGCAAGGATAGAAGCATCGCATTTGATCTCTGCTGAGTTTGAAATATATGCAAACTTCTTATGCAGTGTTATTACTATGGATGAAGCTTGGGTATATTTCTACGACCCAGAGACAAAGCAGTAATCGTTGGAATAGAGACACGTTGGTTTCCCAAGGTCTAAAAAATTTCGTGTTCAAAAACTTACTGGAAAAGTTCTTGCTTTAGTTTTTTGGGATTGTCAATTGATTCTTTGGATAAGGGTAGAACAATAACTGGGAATTACTATTCGACGTTACTGATCACTCTGCGAGAAAATATCATGGAGAGAAGGCACGGAAAGTTGTCCAACGGGTTTTTTTTCACGACAATGCCTCTGCACACAAATCGCATGTAGCCATGCAAATAATTCGTGTTTTACGGTTTGAATTATTCGAACACACCCTATATTCACCAGATCTAGCTCCGTCCGACTATCATGTCTTTACTCAACTGAACAAAAGTCTGAAAGGTCGTAAATTTTCTTCCAACGAATAGGTGGTAGAAGCTGTGGAGGACTGGTTTGCAGAGAAAGGTAACAGTTTTTTTAAAGGTCTAGAGGCACTGCAAGTTCGTTGTAGCAAGAGTATCTAATGAAGAGGAGAGTATGTTTACTTTAACCTTCAAATGTGGTTTGCTTCTATAGTAGGTTAAGAATTTTTTAATACATACTCGTATATCAAACAATTACAATCATAGCAGTCAATACCGTCATACAGCAAGAATTACATTAAATTGTAGAATGATTTGATAAACTTATTGAATGGGGTGAATTAAGAAGGTTTCTTATCTTAAGAACCATAGAGTAGATGTTTAGTTAAGATGAAATTAATGCACAATAGTATAAATATTTAAAATACGTGAACCGTTACATTTAAAAAGCAAGACTAATAAGATAGCTTAATTCCGGAGGACGTTTTACTAATATTATTGTTTGCATTAAATTGGATTACAGGACGTTGAAAGATTATTTAAGCTTTTCTGCGTAATAAAGAAACTGTTACGTAACTTTGTTGTAAATTACTTGTGTCAAGTGACGGTTTATCTGATTTCCCTTTCATGTATTAAAGGATAATCTTTTATCGTGATGTTTCTTTGTGTTCTACGTGGCACTTAGTAGAAGGTTGTTTCCTTCCGCTATGGAATTGAACTAGATAGTTTTATAAAAATCAATACTTTGTATGTACAAATCCTGCGTATAATACGTACAGGATTAGTAACAACTATGGGACAGGTTAAACTTATAAAACTTAAATATATTTATGTTAACATTTGTGGAATAAAAGGTTTTTGTACTAAATGTTCGAAACGAGGTTAGTTTCACTTATAATAAATATCTAACTCACTTAATGGGTTATTGCGAAATGAATGCTGAGTGTTTTACTAACTTAGTTTTTATTAAGAAACGTATTTACGTTAAGGAATTAAATTGATGGGCTATTTCCCTAATATGGTACTTAATGAGGATTATTTATACTGTATAGTTGGGGGATTCAAAAATTTATTACAAGTTATGCGACGGATCTTTAAAAAACCTGTAAAATAACTACAAGTAATTGTTCTAATTATTCACATGTGGAATGGCGGTTAGAATACAGTTGGATCGTATTTTATGAAAAACTGCACAACACAAGTAGATATTAGTAGTGTTTACTTTTTAGATCGAATGCTACCTGTCGTAACCTCCGTCCCGCGTTATAATTAGAGTGATATTAGGTAACGGTCCTTTTGTCTCCTCTGTTGGGGAATTGATGTACGCGTGAGTCAGTATCAAAGAGATAAACTACCAAGTAGTCCGCCATTATCAATAGGGTCTATCATACCATACAAAATGCCTTTGTTTGGTACCGAATCTCTTAAGGAAATTAAGAATATTCGTTTTGAGTTGGATGCCTGTCATGTGTCACTTTATGCATTAATCTTCGTAAAATACCTACTTCCTTATTTTGTTGCAATAAACGCATAAGTGCATCTTTAATATCACTTAATATTGTTTGTCATTTGGGAGATTTACTCGTCTAATGAAAGAAAAATTTCCTTGGTTCTCACAATAATATATCATGCTAAAAATGCATTTATCTGATAAAAAAAATCATCACATGTTTTTGTTTCCGATAAATTATTAATACACACCAACATTACTTGTTCATTGTATTAAATAATAATTCATAAAAAGATATTGTGTGTAGCGCTAGGTGAAAATAATTTGTTATGCTGTGTATATTTTTATACGAGCA
Source organism: Vesta saturnalis (assembly GCA_036346205.1). NCBI lineage: Eukaryota > Metazoa > Arthropoda > Insecta > Coleoptera > Lampyridae > Vesta > Vesta saturnalis. The sequence continues at coordinate 590,162 of JARFJB010001043.1, forward strand.
AAATTAGGTGCTATGAAAAATTTCCAGAAAAAAACATCCATTAAAATAGTAATTATGTCTAAAAATGTGTAAAAGTAAATAAGTAAGTATATAAGTAAAAACAAACCTACTGAAGCATGTACAATGTACATCCGTTCTCAAGTTATGCTGTATGAAGATAGAAATCGATGACAACCATTTACTTTGGCAAAAACAATATCGAAGGTGCTTTTAATATTCCGCTTATGTGTTGAATTCCTGCTTATAGCCCGTAGATTATCAAACATCATGGATATTGATCTAGTTTGTTACAATTTCCTGTTTACCACATCATAGTAAATGATAAAAGTTTAATTAGGCTACTAACAGAAAATAGGCAAGATTACACAATTTCTATAATTCTGATTTTGGTATTGGAATTACAAAAAAGTGGTCTCTTAACCCTTTTTATTTTATTGAAATATATTATTATTTAAGTTATTATTAACTTAAATTAAAGGTTCTTAGGCTTTAAACTTTAATTTTTGAGAAAGGGGATGATTTAACCCCTAATGCATAGTTTTACCATCAGGAATTTTAAGTGGTACAAATATGTACCAACAGCCTCGAGTAAAAAACATAAATTCAAAAATAATAAAATTTTTGTTTGAGAAAAATAGTGATCGCATATGGTATATCTATTATAGTCACGATTTTGAATTTTTTGAGAATTACTCGATTACTATGCATCGTACGCCATTACAGGACGAACACATCTCCAACAACCTTCCTACACCCGATCTTCAAACCACCCAAGATCTCGAGAGAGCCATTAGCGACCTAACTTCCGTAATTACAGAAACGGTCGACACCTCAGTCCCGCTTAAAAACATCGACATTTCCAAAAAACCGCTCCCACGACACATAGTGAACTGGATCAAAGAGAAGAGACGAATCTATCGTCAATTCTTGAGATCCAGGGATCCGGCTCTCAAGACGGAATACAATCGCCTTAACGCCTTAATCAGGCGAGAAACCAATAAACACGCAGAAGACTCCTGGGCTAAAGCCACTTCCCAGTTAGATTATCGACACGGTAAACGCTTCTGGCAACAGTTTGACAGACTGACCAGAAGAAAAGTTAACCCCAAATCCCATCTAACCGACCTTCAGGGCAACCTAATCTCCTCCGACCAAGGAAAGGCTGATTTCTTTGGTCACCACCTGCACTCCATATTCCAATCCCCCAACGATCCCCAATTCGATCCGGTTTTCAAGGAATTCCTCGAGAACCGCCTCGAGGAATTCCGAAACCTTAACCTTCCCGAACCCCCTCTTTCTGTGCTTGTTTCCATTTCAGTATGGAATTGTTTGCATTTTGTACGATTTGAAGCCAGCCTTAACTTTAATTCTGCGTACTGACTTTTCTGACAAACCCGTTTTTTGGGCTAGTTTCCGATTTGAGATCTTTGCATACTTTTCCATCTCAGATACAGCTTTCTGCACCTTTTCTGTCGAGTGAAACTCTTCTGGTGTGCTACTTCCAGGTTTCCAAGTGAATGTGAGCTCTACCTTAAAGTTTTGGATAACTTTTACTGCCGTTTGTCTGAAAACTTTAGCTTCCTTTCCAATTCGAAGTACTGACTATTGAGGATCCTCATGACATTTTTTGAGAATTTACGCACTTCCAAAATGTTTCCCATCGTAAACTCAATTTCGGTCGTGCAAAAACAAAAATTGAATGACATAATCTCACAACTATTTCAAAGCCTACTGCATTAAATTTTTTTGATAAAAAGAACTGGTGTAAACGTTATGCCAGTTTTTCGATATTAACGTTCAGCCCTTAGCTTCGTCAATGAACAGTTTATTTTTAAGATTCTAGATACAAAACAATATGAAACCAACCTTATTTCTGAAATGAAGACTGCAGTTTTACCGATGAGACCTATATTACTAATATCTGCCAATAAAGCTGTTTTAAGTGATCTAGTGTATTTCCAGTTTTTAAAGTTTTTTACGTAGTTAGGTGAAACTTCGACTGCTAAAAATTACTGGTTTACAAATAGATAATGAAATAATAATAAAAATAATTATTGTTTTTCAACTCCAATTAGATAAAAGTATTATCTGATAATAATTATCCAATTCTGTACCTAAGAGGTAAACTGTACTAAGTCCACTTTTGATCAAAAATTAGTTTTCTGTACCAAGTCGCACATGTTTTAGGAACCATAGGAGCGTAAGCGATTTAGAGTGTTTGAAATAGTACTAAGTCACAACGGCACTCAGAGGTAAACTGTACCATATGGATATAGTATTGGACGTTGCTAATATTATGTTCAATGTACATGGACTTAGACAGCACAAGTGATATTTATGCAGGTTAGTTCTTGTCTGTGGTCGACAAATGCGATCATTTGATTTAGTCTTTGACTTATTGTGTATAGAAAACACTGTGCGCCATTATGTCTTCAAGAACTGCAAAAATATTTGAGGCCCATAAAAACAATACATCACAACACGTATCTAAAAATGTGCTGCTGTGTAAGACTATATTCCTGTTTCATTTACTAAACATGTATTGTTTTTCACAAAATGAAACCGTGGGTAATAAAACCCCTATAGAATTTGTTCAACTTCAGAGCGTTAACATATCTTCGAATATGTGTAATGAAAACCCATTAGTACCTACGGATCAACATATACTGATGAACTTCTATGCGAAAATTCAGATGATAGTTTAAGGGATCCAGATTATCAACAACACACAGACAGTGAAGGTGTCTCTGAAACGAGTTGTGAATCAAATATTTATTCTAATTTGCAAGTAGAGCAGAATGATATTCAAAGTTCAGAAAAAGCTTTAAGACTGCCGCAAAAAGAAATAAAACGGAGAAGAAATATTGCTAACTGGGAATGTAATATCAGAAAACAAAAGCGTCTTACTGGTGAGGAGTATCTGTCCAAAAGTAATAATTTAATAAAAGCGAAGGCAATGGAAATACCTTGTAAAGATACGTGCAGGCTTAAATGTACTAAAAATATTTCTCAAGAAGAAATGGAGTCAATATTCGGCAATTTTTGGTCACCAACAAAAACAATTGACACAAACGTCAATTTGTTGGTTCATCTGTACAATTGGTGAATATTAAGCGACAACGTGGATAAGGTATTTTGTAAAATCGATTTCGCGGAGACAGATTTTGAGGTTCTCGACCTAGACCGAGCACCTCGTAGGTCATTTTTCCTGAAGGAATTCCTGTCATTAGAAATTTGCTACAATGGGTGCCAAAAATTTTTCACAATTTTTACCAAAACCTCCCACTTGGTGATAAGAACAATGACGATCCTGAAAATTAAAATGTCCTGCTGTAAACCTAAATCTTACTTGTTTGATTAACTCTAAATAGTACTCTACTTATGCTGTACCTACTTATTTCCCATTTCTATTAAAATCTTTTTTATTACAACTGAGAAGGTTTTTTTTATTATGTGTTATAAATCTCTAAAAGAAAGATACTATGTCCTAGTGTAAAATGGTTATTCAGAGGTAGATCGTACTCATTCATTAAAATACATAATAAACACTTTTTTAGGAAAATTTAACGTCATATAAACACTTAAACAATTTTAATTGTTACCAAGCAAGATTTTGTTTAAATAAAGTTACACTAAGTAATTAGACAGAAATTCACTGCTGCTGCTGTAAAATTGTATTTGCGTGACTTCGTACACTTTACCTCTGAGGTAGTGAATTGGTCATAAAGCTATAAAGAAATCTTAAACTTATTAAATTAGTTAATAAAATTTTTCAGGGGTGTATTTTATCCTTAAAATAAAAAAAACTGGATTAGTTTTGTTTATAAAATGAATCACAGAAGTTCCGATTCTATAAATGTATGCCATTCACACAAGATTGTAATACGTAATAGCTATTAATTACATAAAACCACCGAACCGTATCCTTCGCAAAGGTCTAACAATTCAAGTCACCAACCTTTTGCAACAACCACATTGTGGATACAGGAACTCTATACGTTTATTATGGAACATAAAGCTGATATAATCTGCATATTCTTATTTTTTTCCTAACTGCAACGTGTTGATCGTATGTCACTACAAATTTATGAGATACATTGTATAAGGAATTGGTTAAGACATAATTCTTGAAATAATTAATTTTAATAATAGAAAGTACCAGCACTGATCCAGAATATAAATGAATCCCGCGTTTGTAATTATTAAACATTTTTACGTTTTTTGCTTTTTAAAATCGTTAGTTTAAGTAATATAATTGTATTTAACCCTGAAAATACTACTACAGATTTTGTTATGTTAAGTACTGCGTGGGGTCCTCGCAGGACCCCATCTGTTTTTTCATAGAAATGTGTTATCATTTCTGTATATTATGTACTAAATATTTTTTTTAATGAAAATGTATACTTTCAGGTAACCTAAATAAAAACTTGTTGACTGAAACAAGGTACTTTATTAAAAAATAGAAAGAAAAAACAGAAAATTAAAAGTTTTTTTAACAACCTCATTAATTTTCGACGCCACAGTTTGAATTGCACTTTACACTAGTAACACTGAGTCTGTGATTATTGCACATAAATTCTTTGCTGTCATCGCATTTGAAGTTCACTTCTTTATCAAGAGAACGAGGGCAGAGGTGGCATCTTCCTCGTTTCTTCGGATTTCTTGGAATGGCATCATTGTTTTGCAATGGAGCTTTTATTCCGCATGCAACTATTGCTCTATAAACGCCAGGATTTTTCTTTGCATCACGCAGCCTCCGTTCCATGTTCGGTTTAGCTAACTCCTTGCCTAGGGTTTGAAGAAATGTTTTTCTTGCTGAGAAGTTTGGATTCTTTGCCATATATATCACGAAACAGTTTAGGTATGCAATATCAAGGAGATTCATGAAGAGTCGATAAGGCCAGCGGGATGTGCGTCTAGGACACGTGTATTCTCTTATCATCTTATCGGCATTATCAACTGCCCCTTTAGTAGCATTATATGATAAGATAATTTCCGGTTTTCTATGTTCTTCATCAGAAACAGACTTATACTGATATTGCGTAGATAGCATATGGACCATTTTGTTTTTTGTTTTTTTTGGTATGCAAGATACCATTGTGACGTTTTCAGAAAAAAACAAATTTTGATGAGTAAACAGCTCGGCCTCTAGATATGTTCAATTCCTGTGGAGTGTCTGGTTTGTTCTTGCGCACAGTTCCCAGTAAGGTTAGATTTTTGGTGAGAAGAAATTCGGCCAGAGGTAAGGACGTAAAGAAATTATCTGTAGTAACACCTCGACCAGTACCATGTAAAAAAGACACTAAATCTGTTACTACTCTGAAACCTTGATTTTTCTCAGGTTGTCCTCCTGGCTGCTTGCCCGTGTAAATTTGTAAATTACTCAGATATGTTGCTTTCACGTCGTCAAGTGTCCAAATTTTAAGCCCATATTTTGCAGGCTTTGAACTCATATACTGCTTGAAGTTACACTTTCCTCTGAAAGTTACCAATTGTTCATCCACTGTAACGTATTCATGGGGAACAAACGCCTTTTTACAATTCGAAACAAAAACTTCCCATGTGTCCCTAAATGCTGCTAACTTATTTTTCTTATTTTTCGCCTCACCTGTCTTGTCATCTTATCATCAAATCGAATAAATTTAGTGATCTGAACAAATCTGTCACGAGACATTGATGCTGTGAATATATTGCGGCGGATGGACTCATCGGTACTGCACGTTTCTGCTACATTCTTTTTTCGACAACTGCTGTAATCAAAATTTTTTTCATTGTAGGTTCTGTAAATACGAGTTGCTTCTTGCTTCGTATATTCGTAGATCTCTCTCTTCATTTCAAGAGTCACAAAAAGGCTAAAAATTTCATAAGCTGTATTGGCTTCTTTGGTGTATGCCGTTGGACCAGGTCCGGTGATAACAATATCTCTCGAAGGGCGTCGCGATGGAACCGGCGCGTCAGAGGTCCATATACGTCCAGATTTCGCAGTATATGTTTCAGTTGTTAACCTCTGGCCTTCTTCCACTTGTAATACCCCTTGTACAACTGAAGAATCATAGTTTTCTGACATCCTCCTCAACCGGTGCTTCGTCTTCTTTTTCTTCCACAACTTCTTCAATATTGTCTTCATCTTCCGATAAACTTTCCTCTCCAAGCAAAAAATTGGGATCACGATGTTCCTCATCGATTTCATTCTGATCATCACTTTCATAGTCAGTCGAACTAAGGTATGCGGCCTCTTCAAGCTCCGCTTGAGTTAGGTACGGACGACGCCACTTGGACATTTTAAAAGTTTTTGCACTTTTAGTTCATAAAGTTCACAACACTTTTAGTTCCTAAAGTTTTTTACACTTATTTTTACAATATTACCACTTCCTGACCTTGATTAGCTCCTGAAACAAAAAAAAAGTATGAAATAAAAAATTTACATAAACTACTACATGGGGTCCTCCAGAGACCCCATTCATAAAAATGTAGTTTTTATAAAAAACTATTTGCTAAAAATTGTAGTAGTTACAAAATATTGCGTGGAAAAACAAAAAACTCAGCTACTTGGAAATTCATGGATAAAAAAAATGTTATCGTTCGGAAAATTGATAAATGAAGACATGGGATCCCAAAAGGACCCCACGTAGTAGTTTAAGGGTTAAGTTACCAATTACAGTTTTTAATCATTACTCATTTGATTTAGTACCAACAAAATAATTATCTGAAATTTCAAGAACTAATTTTCCATATTATTGTACGGATATGTTTATCGCTTTGTTAAATTACAGTTCTGTTGAGTTTACCTTAAAGATCGTTGCCATTCCTTTAATTAAATATTCATTAGCTTTTAATCACTTTAATTGTTAATAATATTTTTTGGATACAATGCCATTAATTTAGCACATTTCAATGTCCGCTCTCTGATTCCCAAGTTGAACAATATTAAAAATATTTTACTAGAAAACAAGTACGATATATTAGGAACAAGCGAAACACGGTTCGACACAAATGTTGACACATACGAGGTCTGGCTGTTAAATAACGAGACTGCGCGCGCAGAAGACGTCCTAGAGGGTAGGTGGGCAAACGAATTCAGCGTTGGATAGCTGGAAGTATCTACTACTCCAGTACGAAAACACGTGTTTGTCGCTGTAGTAGTATTTTTTCTATAGAGGTTAGAAACGAATGTGTTTCTTGCTCGTGCCGATAACAATGTGTTACGTGCACAAAAGGATTGTGGTAGAAAAGGAGAAATTGTGCGATAATACGAATTAAGAAGTTAACCGGAAGCTCAGTCAGTCGGTTGAGCACTTGGATGCGTGGGCGGTTTGGCGTAGGAAAGTACACAGAGAGATTAAAAGGGCACCACTTGATCTAAACTTTTGTATCGCTCCTGGATTAAGAAAAGGGCTACGGCACAAGGAGAGAGACGTTACAATTAAAATAAACGCTGGACTAAGTCCAACCAGGTAAAAGGTCTGACTAGGAATTTTGATCCTAGGCCACAGGAGTAAAGAACAACTTGTTTGATGTGAATTTTTCTATTCGTACGTTAACAAAAAAAGAATTATAATTTTTAGAGAAATTAAACAAACTAAAATAAATCTGACCCAAATGGTCTAGTAGTAACCCACTAACCTTTCTGGAAAGTGCTAAACCTATAATTTAAAAAATATTGAACAACTTATAATACGTCAAAATAAAAAAATTTACAAGTGCACGGTTCGACATCCAATTTTGACCCTAAAAATAAAACAACAGAACCTAAGTACCAAGTTAAACAAGTAACTCTAAACCGAAGTCTTAGGAAGAGCTCTCCCTAAAACTGGTATTTCAGTTTTAAATCAACCCAAAACGCACATTAAAACCCAAAATATAAGCTAAAACTTCCACTACCGTTGCTTCTTTGTAACCGCAAAGAGATTAAATTTACTTGCATTTAGCAGTATAGATAAAGCAAACATAATACATGCAGAAAGGCTGAGTTTGTCACTAGCTTTATAAGAGTAAAACATAAATTTAAATAAGCACAAAGCATTAGTTTTAAACATGTGGCTGAAGGCCGTAATAAGAAAATTGAATAGCTTCCTTATTAAGATAGCGTTTTTAGCTTAAACAATTTTAACCAGTGAAATGCAACACATGCATTAACCTAACTAAGCATAACATTTATGAAATTCTTATAAACAAGTAATTTAAATTTTATATTTTGTATACCCTAAACGTTACTATAGTTTAGGATGCACTCTGTACAAGGGCGACCCTATATACTAAGTCCAAAGTACATATTCAAAACAGCTGATGGATTGAACTGCAAGTACACAGATATAAAACCATTAAAGCAAATTGTGAATTTTAACTGTAAGACAAAATACATATAAAAGTAATCAAAAATTTAAGTTAAAGGTTAACAGTTAATAAACCAATCACAGGTGTAAGTAAGCCAACTCGAATTTCCACTTAAACTTAACTAACATATTTTTTTATTTATTATTTTATTCACATCGATTGGGGCTTGAACCTTGATGGCGCAGTTGGTTAGCGCGGTACTCTAGCAAAGTACAGGTCGTAGGTTCAAATCCTACTCGAGGTAAACTTTTTATTTATGTATTTAGTAAAATTAATAATAATTTTTAATTAACTAACGTATGTAGTTAGAAGTACATAACCTCGTTCCATATAGGTAATCCTAATAAGAGGTTCTCTAAAATGTTTACAGGCATTAAATTTTCCAAAAGGGATAAACGTAAAAATACAATGGTAATGCGTGATAATAGCGAGTTGTTCTCAGAGCGATCTCAGCAATTTCATATGTAACGACAGCCTCGTCATGCAGAATTAGTGATTTAAATTTCACTCACCGGGTGATGTACGTGTGTGTATTACTTAGTCGAATGTATTACCAGAGATAACTTATGCGTTTTAGTCAAGCGGATGATACCATGTGAAGGAGTACCCATAAAATGTCCTATGCTCGGTTTCGGAGAGCAGCTGTAACTTATTTCATAACTCGGAGAAACGTTAGCCTACTGTATTGGAAGTCGGTCAATAATATCTTGAGAACGGCAGAAACGATGAGGAAGTGGTTTAACATACCTCTTGATTCGAAGCGAAATGTGTGTTAGAAACTAATTAGATCCGTAAAATATGATCACTAACCAAATTTAGTACAATTAGATATATGGAAAGCCAAATCCAGTACCAAAACTGTTAATTTTTAAGTAATATTACAATTAAAATTATAGAAATCTTCTCCATATATCATGTTAGTTTTCTGACACAGCAATTTTCTTAAAATGGCGTTTCCCCTTATCAAAAAGAACCAGAAAGGAAGACATGTAATTTTCTTCAACAAATTAGAAATTTTTAAAACTACCACATGTTACAATTTATTTGAAAAAGAAAAAGTATAATGTACACTGTTGCCAAACTTACTAATATTGAAGTTAAAGTATAGGATGTTGCGAAATCAATAAGCATAAGAATTTCAACTCGTTCAAAAATTTCCTTATATAAAAGTTACACGTATCAAATGTGTGACGTAAAACACGAGCAACGGATCAATGAAATTTCTCGTTAAATTAAAAATAAACGATGCTGAAACTAAGCGGCAATCTGGAAAACTCCTGCATCGCCAAGAATGAAAAAAGCAAGGATGTCGAAATCCAAACTTACTATTTGAAAGTTTTGGCAACACTGCGAGAGCCAGTTCGTAAGAAACGGCCGGAGTTGTGGAAAAACAAGTCGTGGATGTTGCACCAGCACAACGCACCTGTCCATAACGCGCTGTCTGCGAAGCGTTATTTAGCCTCTAGAGGCACTCCAGTGCTCGAACGCTCTCTGATTTCTTCCTGTTTCCGAAAATCAAGTCTGCCTTAAAAGGAACCCGGTTCGAGTCGATGAAACAGGTGAAACGAAAATCGGCGCAGCTCCTAAATGTTCTTACCAAAGAAGACTTCCAACATTGCTTTGACCAATGGAAAAAACGAATAGAACAGTGTGTGGCGTGGGGAGGGGAGAACATTGAAGGGATGCATTCGATTGTAGAATAATTTTGAAAATAAAACTTTTTTTCAATTACAATTCTTCTTATCATGTACCTAGGCTGCATAGATGTGGAGGTGTTGGTATTTATATTAAGTCAGAAATAAATTACGTAATTGCTGTGAAAGAATGTTGTTAGTCAGTCGCTGAACTATGGGTAAAATTTGAATTATCCAATAAATTATTAGTTGTTGGTATAATTTACAGATCAAATAATGATTTTTCAGATTCTATAAATAAGTTTGAAGATAGTCTATTGGTATTTCAACCCTTTGCGGATGAATTATGCTGCTTAGGCGATTTCAACATTAATGCTTTGAACCCAGTTGATTCGCTTTATATCCTATGCATAGAACTGTTATCGAATTTTAACCTTAAACAAATAATTGTGAGTCCAACACGAATAACTGAAATCACAGCATTCTTGATTGACTTCATTATAGTATGCAAAGATACCCCAATTGTTAACTGTGGTGTGTTCATTGTTCATAATATCGCTGATCACTGTATAGTATACTGCAGTATACTATTGGATCAATTAAAATGTACTCCAACAATACAAACGTATAGAGATCTGAATAAAATTAATAACAATAGATTCTGGATTGATTTAGTAGCTATACCATGGTATACCCTTTTTGACAATGCCGAAGTAGATGATAAATTAGCAAGTTTTAAACATGATTATTATTATTAATTATGCTCCTTTAGTAACGCAGTTTCAAAGTAGGCCGTACACTACGTAGATGACTAATAATATAACGCTATTAATCAAATTGCGTAAAAAAGTCCATTTAAAATTTTAAAAATCTAAAAATACTTCAGATTGGCGTTATTATCAACAGTTACGCACAGTGGCTGTCAAACAAGAAAAAAAGCATGTTTTAAATCATACTTTTCGAAACAGAAAACATCTGTGGAATGAGTTAAAAAAATACGATATTTTGCATCAAAAAGGGCATTAAACTAACCTAACTCAATAAACATTTCTTAAATGTACAAAAATAATGCACTTCCAGATAAAGATCTTCTCAATTTTTGCAGTAGTCATATTAGAGAATGTATTAACAGCAATTTCGTCATGTCGTCGCATGAACGTGAGGATAGCAGAAGCGTATTCGGCTACTTTCTCCCTTGATCATTGTAGACGGTTACGTATTTCCTCTTCTAATTTAACTTGATGTCTGGGTGGTAAAAAATGTAAGTGGAATCTTCGTCAAAAATCTTTCCATGTATTCAAAGAACACTTATTATTTTGGTACCATAATAACGTATTCTCCTTCAGGAGTTTTGGTAGTGCAAGCAATAATTCGTCGCCAGCGATATCGTAACACCTTTGTGACTCTTGGACACACTCGACGAAGGATATATCGGGTCGCTTACGCCATGGTATTTTACTCCCGATTTGCGAATTCAGTCGCATATGCCAGCCCTCTTTATATTAGTAACTGGAGGATCGTTGAATGGTGGATCGACGGATGTGAATGGACCTGCAGGTGTCGTCATTATTTCGCTAGGATCTACAATTTGTCCTCGTGCTCTAAGAGTGTCGGCGCTTCCTTCCGTATCTAATCAGTACTTACGACCTTCTTCTTTCAACTCTTCTTTCTTGAATTTATAGATCCATCCGACTCAGATACCACTTTCTTCTGCAGCAGTCGTCATTTCTCGTTGTGTTTATTTGCGGGCGACTGGAGATATTAAACACTGCAAGAAGTGGGTTATTATGCTGAACTGGATGCTGAATTTATAACAGAAATATTAAATTACATGTTTGTCACGATCTTATTCGGTAGTTGTCTATTACAAGAATTTTTAGAACTGAATTTGTAAAGCCCCCACCAGATATGCTTTGACGTACATATCAAGAATTAAAATTACAAATTCCCTTTTACCTGATGTTCCATCAAAGGAAACTTTCAAAATTAAAAAAAAAAAAGTTAAAACCAACAGTCTAACCAATTGACAAAAGAAATAAATGAGGCTTTGAAAAGGAACTCATAAGAATGGCAAGAACATTTTAATTAAAAGAGCTTCCTAGTTATGTTAAATCATTAAAATCCCATTACGGGAAGGATAAGAAAGTTCTAGCCCATGTTGAGGTATAGGAGTGAATTGTCAAACATAATGAATTAATCCATCATTCAATCCAATACAAAAGTGTTAGACACACAGCTGGTTTCGCGTCAATTTTGATTAATTTTTATAAAATTTCTTAGATTCAGTTGTAATTAATATTTAAACCGATTAAAATTTTTCCTCACAATGGTTTTGGTACATTAATTTTTTTATAACCTCATTCGAAGTTGACCACATGGATTATTTTACGCATAAATTTAACTAAATAATCGTTGAAAATTCACTACTATATCCCAACATGCGTTCGAATTTTGTTATCTTTCCCGTAATGGGATTTTAATGTTTTAACGTAACTAGGAAGCTGTGTTAATTAAAATTTTCTTGACGTCCTTATGAGTTCCTCTTCAAGGCCGTTTCTTTTTTTAATTTAATAGACTGTTAGTTTTCAACTATTTTTTTTAATTTTGAAACTTTCCTTTGATGGAGCCTCAGGTAAAAGGGAGTTTCTAATTTTAATTCTTGATATGTATGACAAAACGTATCTTGATATTGATTAACCTTACGCTTTAGAGTTTTAAGCATCGTACGGAACTGTATCAATGTGTGTATTTGTGCATGTTTAGTAAAAACGTATGTATAAGTACTTTGTAAGGTCCGAAGATGATAATTTTTGTCGAAACTGGTCACCATTTTGTAACCAATTATTAAGAGTTGCAAGTAAAAAGAGTGTGGGGAAGGTTTTGTGTTTCTAAGTATAGCTTTGGTTATATATTAAGCGTTTCTTATTGTTATAAGAAAAGGGTGCAAAAGAATTTTGTCATTTTCCTTACGCTTATCCGTAGGAAAATTATTATAGAAAAATGTTGATTTTTTGATATGTTTAGAACGAAAGTTTGGATCCGCGATTTTTAAACATCTTAGTAACAATATCAATAATTTTGTAGCCTAGATGATGATTAGAATAAAAATGTAAATTGCTTAAAATTTGTTTTTTTTTCGAATGACCAACGCACCTAAAAATGGAGATCGGTTATCTTTTTGAATTTTTTTTTACTTATAGTATTCCCGAACAGGTTAAGATCTGCCTAACGTGCTAAAGCACTCAGGAACACTGGGAGGGTTTAGGGATATTGTTAGGCTGCCGAGAAATGTTTATAAATGGCTACCTTAAATTGACTCAAGCCAAAATTTGGAGGAAAACAGGAACTGGGTAGTGAATGCCAGAATTTGGTCGCCTTGCGCAAAAGTGTAGATTGCGCCAGTTTAGTGTGACACGATGGAATTTTGAGTGCGTAATTATGGTGTGAATGGGCAAACCGAGTGTTCCTAGTGAACATGGCCTGCGAAGATATTAAGGAGTGTATTTCGCAGGCACACTTGCCATGGTAAAAGCGATATAACAAGGAATGAATCGAAACTATTCTTCTATGCTCAAGAGGCTGTAGGTCAGAAGCCAGAGACTGGTCATTTATAAGCCTTATAGCTCTTTTTTGGACGCGGTTTGCCATATCAAGGGCGTATTCGGGAGCACTGACTCAAAGGATGTGAAGTACTGTTTAGATCTGTGTAGAAAGCCCAGTTTACCTGAAATTATTTTTCTGGATAACAAAAGGTGGCCAACTCATGAAACGTACATTATTATTAATTTTATTAAATAAAAAGTTTACCTCGAGTAGGATTTCAACAAACGATGTACTTTGATAGTGTACTCCCCTAACCAACTGGGTTATCGAGATACAAGATCCAATCGATGTAAACTTTGTCTTTATGTATGTAGATGTAAATAATAATTTTTAGTTAAATAACAAATTCGTTTTTTATAATAATTTTTCTACGGATAAGAAGCTTAAAGAAAAATACAAAGTTCCTTCTGTGCCCCTTCCTTATAACAATAAGAGATGTTTAATATGTACATCGCTTAACAATTTAAATTTAATCCTGTTTTCTGTTAATAACAAGTGTGCAAGTGTAAATGTTATGTTAAAATTACAATAAACGCACATCTTAGATGTAGAATAAAATTAAAAAACCGTTTAATTTTAGAAATATTGCGTATAAACGTTAAAAACAAAAGGTCTTGTAAGATGTGATAATGTTTTAGAAAATTTAAAACAGTGACCTCAGCAGAATAGGTGCAATACTAACACTAACGACCAAACTCTTAATTCATCTAAATTCATCTGAGCATCCCTGTATCTTGCCGACCATCTACATCTTAAAGCATCTTAGTTCGTCTCAGTTCATCTTAACTCAGCTTCAGCCTCCCTAAGGACTATTTATCTTAAATCATCTTAATCAATCTGATTTTACCTCAATGCATCTTAGTACATCTTAATTCGTCTTAATTCAACTTAATTCATCTTACTTCACCTTAACTCATCTTAATTCATTTTAATTCATTTGAATTCATTTTAATTCATCTGAATTCATATTACTTCATCTTAATTCATCTTAATTCATCTAATTCATTTAATTAATCTTAATTCATCTTCATTCATCTTAATACATATTAATTTATTATATTCATCTTAATTTATCTCAATTCGTCTTAATTCATCTTAATTCATCTTAATTCACCATAATTCATCTTAATTCATCTTAGTTCACTTTAAATCATCTTAATTCATCTTAATTCATCTTAATTCATCTTAATTCACCTTAATTTATCTTAATTCATCTTAATTCATCTTAATTCATCTTAATTCAATTTAATTCATCTTAATTCAGCTTAAATCATCTTACATTATTTTAATGCATCTTAATTCATATTAATTCATCTTAATTCATCTTAATTCATCTTAATTAATTCTGATTCATCTTAATTCACTTTAATTCTTCTTAATTCACTTTAATTCATCCTAATTCATCTTAATTTATCTTAATTCTTCTTATTTCATCTTAATTCATCTTATTTTATCTTAATTCATCTTAATTCATTTTAATTCAACTTAATTCATCTAAATTCATCTTAATACACCTTAATCCACTTTAGTTCATCTTAAATCATCTTAGTTCATCTTAATTCATCTTAATTTACCTTACTTCACCTTAACTCACCTTAATTCATCTTAATTCATCGTAACTCATCTTTATTCATCTAAATTCATCTTAATTCACCTTAATTCATCTTAATTCATCTTAATTCATCTTAATTAATCTTAATTCACCTTAATTGATCTTAATTCATCTTCATAGTGCGTGAGTGCGTGCGTGCGTGCGTGATCGCGCGCGTGTGTGTGTGTACGTGCGCGCGTTCGTACACGCGCGCGCGTGTGTAGTATGTATGTGAGTGTAGTTATGGCAGATTCATTTTTCTGCGTGTTGTTTACAACATGGACAGTATAAATTACTTCACGGGTTTCCCTTAATTATTAATATAAAGTAATTATTTTCTGGATTTCCCCAGTCATGTAACCACAATAACAGCCTTTCACTATTCACTGCCCGAGACATCTAATCTGTTTGGAAAAACCCACTAATAATATTCACGATCTTTGTGTACGGTTCTCGGATTTCCTAGTCATGTAAGCGCACTATTCAATCCCTAAAACGTATAATGTGAAAAAACTCGGTAATTAGGTAATTACACACATACCATTTTTCTGAGAATTATACGATTGCTTAAGCTATAAATGTTTACATCTTGTTTCACTGTCCTCTAGATACAAACACTTGAGCTTTTACTAACATCTGACATATACAAACAAGATTCAAAATTCAATTATAAAATGCTGATTTGATTCAACTTACAGCTTGCAAAAACCCACTTTCAATTCAAAAATACCGATTAGATTTAACCTACAGCTTGCAAAACCACCTTCCAATTCTAAAATACCGATTTGATTTAACTTACAGCTTGCAAAACCAACTTTCAATTTAAAGTACTGATTTGATTTAACTTACAGCTTGCAAAATCCAATTTTCAGTTCTAAAATACCGATTCGATTTAACTTACAGCTTGCAAAAACCAACTTTCAGTTCTAAAATACAGATTTGATGTAACTTACAGTTTACAAAAAGCAGCTTGTAGTATAACAATTTAACATTTTTGATTGATTGAATCCAAACACTGGTAATCTGAACGTGTTAAGGCTATTAAGACGGATTTTTAAATTTATTGTAACGAATTTGAGAAATATACGAATAGCAAAATCCTTTGCTGTGTTGGCTTAAGCTATCAATGTCTACATGCTGTTGCAGTGTCCTCTAGATACAAACACTTCATGAAGGTTTAAGATGTTGATTTGAATACGGCTTCTACCAACATCGTACATACAGAAATAAGATTTAAAATTCAATTCTAAAATGATGATTTAATTTAGCCTACAGTTTGAACAATCCATAATATCGCGTTATTTACAAAGAACCTCTGAGACGTTTTAGAAAATCCCTTAATTAAGTAATTATGTAAAAGGTGAAAGGTCCTTGAAATGTAGTTACCATGTTTACGTTCTTTGCGTGACTTGTTTCTCCTGTTTAAACATGTTCACACACAAACCCCGGTAATTAGAGTGAACTTATAAAACCAATGTATCATTTCTTTATCTTCTTTACAGTTCATACGTTGTATGTTAAAACTGATACAATGTCGACCATTACAACACTTTTAAATATTTTTCAGGGTAACATTTCCGCTTTCTTAGAATTTGTTGTTAATATTTCTTTATTGTTCTAGATGCTGGCTAAAGTGCAAAACCATGTTAGTGGTGGTGGCCCATTATTGTTTAAAAACACTGGACGTCGCGAAATAAGTAGCATAATTTTTATAAACACAAAACTGTATTGTTTGCTGTACAGGTTATCTTATTTTAAATGTTCACGTGATTTTAAGTTAGTAATCAATTTGTTATTTTAGGGGCCCCAGCCTGAGTCGTCGGTGTAAGTACAAACAATACGAATTTAAAGTTAAATCATTAAGTGGTTGTATTTAAAGCTGATAAGTAGTTATATTTTTCGCACCTTAATTTTTTTTATTTTTAATTTCAGACAACACGGAGTCCGGGCAAATAAACCATCGGAAACCTTGTATGGTGGTGGTGGTAGTGATGGTGGAATTACCTAAACGCCCGTAGAGGATACTAAATGCTTTAAATCTGTATTTACGGCCGAAAAGTATATTAAATAGTTTAATACAACTGCGAAGAGGATTGTGTTTAAATTTAAAAATGCTGATTCTAATCAAGCGCCAATTACATAGTTTAAGGTAAGCACGAGTAAATTGTGTATTTATAATCTTATTAGCTGATTTATTTTGCGCTAAGATGTATTTGCTAAAATCATATTTTTGTTTCAAAACTCGTTAGATGAATTATTAGGAAAAGTATGTGCAGGATTTAATCCATCGGATCGGGTTGGTATGGTGATGACTAACGGAAATGTCCACAATAAAACCCTAGGATATTCATTCCACCGTGCATGTCAACTAAACTACACTGTGATAGTGACGACACAAGAAAAAATCTTACAGAGGAATGTAAGCTTCTTTAATAATGATGCAAGTTTGCAAGTAGACAGAGTTGCTTTGCAATTGGGTTATGGTAGCTAAATCATGCCTGTTGTTAGTTTTGCTGAGTTTTGCGAACGTAAAAGAGGTGTTATAGTCATCAGCAATAGCGATAACTTATGTTTAGGGCGGGTATTAGATGTGGGCATAGCTGTAGCTGACGACGATCTTTGGCGTGTACCAGTGTTTGCAAACATCAAAAGCACAACTTTCCCACGGTCTTGAAAATTTTCCCACGCCCAAAAGATGAATGAATTAAGATGAATTAAGATGAACTAAGATCGTGGAGCAGGGTCGCAAACATCAAAAGAGCCACACGCAGTAAAATTTCCCCCTTGACTTCAAAATTTTCCCACTCAAAGTATGGATTAAGGATGATAAGATGAATTAGATATATTAAGATGAATGAAGATGAATTAAGGTGAACTAAGATGAATTAAGATGAACTAAGATGATTTAAGATGAATTATGGTGATTTATCCTGAATTAAGATGAATTAAGATGAATTAAGATGAATTAAGATGAATTAAGATGAATTAGGATGATTAAGATGAATTAAGATGAATTAAGATAAATTAAGATGAATTAAGATGAATTAAGATGAACTAAGATCGTGGAGCAGAGTCGCAAACATCAAGAGCCACACCCAATAAAATTTCCCCCTTGACTTCAAAATTTTTCCACACTCAAAGAATGGATTAAGGATGATAAGATGAATTAGATATATTAAGATGAATGAAGATGTATTAAGATGAATTAAGGTGAACTAAGATCGTGGAGCAAAGTCGCAAACATCAAAAGAGCCACACGCAATAAAATTTCCCCCTTGACTTCAAAATGTTCCCACTCAAAGTACGGATTAAGGATGATAAGATGAATTAGATATATTAAGATGAATGAAGATGAATTAAGGTGAACTAAGATGAATTAAGATGAATTAAGATGATTTAAGATGAATTATGGTGATTTATCCTGAATTAAGATGAATTAAGATGAATTAAGATGAATTAAGATGAATTAAGATGAATTAAGATGAATTAAGATGAATTAAGATGAATTAAGATGAATTAAGATGAATTAAGATGAATTAAGATGAATTAAGATAAATTAAGATGAATTAAGATGAATTAAGATGAATTAAGATGAATTAAGATGAATTAAGATGAATTAGGATAGCTTAAGACGAATCAAGATGAATTACGATAAACTAAGATGAATTAAGATGAACTAAGATCGTGGAGCAGAGTCGCAAACATCAAGAGCCACACCCAATAAAATTTCCCCCTTGACTTCAAAATTTTTCCACACTCAAAGAATGGATTAAGGACGATAAGATGAATTAGATATATTAAGATGAATGAAGATGTATTAAGATGAATTAAGGTGAACTAAGACGAATTAAGATGAAATAAGGTGAATTAAGATGAATTATGGTGATTTATCCTGAATTAATATGAATTAAGAGAAATTTAGATGAAGTAAGATGAATTAAGATGAATTAAGATAAATTAAGATAAAATAAGATGAATTAAGATGAACTAAGATCGTGGAGCAGAGTCGCAAACATCAAAAGAGCCACACCCAATAAAATTTCCTCCTTGACTTCAAAATTTTCCCACACTCAAAGGATGGATTAAGGATGATAAGATGAATTAGATATATTAAGATGAATGAAGATGAATTAAGATGAATTAAGGTGAATTAAGATGAATTAAGATGAAATAAGATGAATTAACATGAATTAAGATGATTTAAGGTAATTTAAGATTAATTAAGGTGATCTATCCTGAATTATGATGAATTAACATGAATTAAGATGAATTAAGATGAATTAAAATGAATTAAGATGAACTAAGATTAATTAAGATGAATTAAGATGAATTAAGATGAATTAAGATGCATTAATATGAATTAAGATGAATTAAGATAAACTAATGTGCATTAAGGTGAAGATGACCGACAATATGTCCGCCGAAACAGGGATGCTAAGCTGTATTAAGATGAACTACGATTTTGTTCCTTAAAGATGTGGGTGCAACCCTTGTAATAACCTTGTATACTATTTGTCACACTTGTCCATTGTGATGTATATTATTAAACTATACAGCATTTTAAAAAAACTGTCTTTATATAATTTGTGTTGTTTTTTAATAACAATTTTATTACAAGCGTAATATATTTTGATATGAATCGTTGAATTTATTATAAGCGGTAATCAACTTTAAAATGGCCTATATTCCTTTATTTCAAACAATAAACACTCGATTACATATTGACGTCAATCAGTGAATATCTGATTTCTTTGCAAGTGCTTTGGACTGTAGTAACGCCTAATCGTTGTGATTAGCTCCAGATTATGGTACAAGAGTTTAGATTTATACGCTTTCAAGTCGTTAATATAAATGTGCGTTAAAACGTTGAAAAAATTATATTATTTGTTTATATCAGTTAAATATTTATTATTTTACGCTTCAACCAACATTTAGTCAAACGGTTCTAAAATGTAAAATAGAAACGTAATAATTAAATGATCAAAAATGGCATAGCTTAGTAAAACTGAAATATATGGAGGTTAACAATTTAAAGTTCAATGATTATTACTAACGTTGGAGAGACAAAATTCTCTATAAATTTCACTCAAACTTTTTTGTGCGATCAATAGATCTGGATTTACAGGAAGTTGAGTGGGAATTGAGGCAAGATACTAAATTTTATACTTGCATTATACGTTGACGATGCAAAGTACTTTTCGTTTCATATACATAGATAATTTTTTTCTAGATTTATTCAAAGTGTTAGTTAAAATACAATCTGTCTTATGTAAATATTTGATTATTACTGGAAACCTAATAAAACCTAATAATATTTAAAATAAAATAAAATCTTTTCATAAAACAAAAATTAGAAATGCACATTGTTCGGTACGCTACTAGTTATTATATATTTCTTTTATTTTGAAATTATAAAAAAGTATTAGTTTGTTAATATTTAATTAACTAACTTTTAAATTTAGTAATCAATGGACTTATGTTAGTTTTACTGAAACCCTATAAAATGCCACGCACACTGGTTGAATATAAAATCTCATTAACAAACATTGACCTAGATTTTGAGCACGATATAATTTTTGTACCGAAATTTTATAATCCATAGCTTTAATGGTTCAATAAGAACTATGCACACACGCAGCAACGCATTTACGCACTGCACGCAGACAAGCACACGCCACGCGCACTGCACGACACACACGCACGCACGCATTACGCAACATTACACACACATACACACACACACACACAACACACACACACACACACGCACACACGCACAGCACACACACACCACGCACACACACACACACGCACCACCACAGCACACACACACACACACACACACACACACACACACACACACACACACCACACACACACACACACACACACACACACACACACACACACACACACACACACACACACACACACACACACACACACACACACACACACACACACACACACACACACACACACACACACACACACACACACACACACACAGACCCACAGACTTAAACTTTTTTCTCTAAAAATGGCTTTTTCATCGATAACTTTAGTGGTTCAAAGATATCGCGCACACTCAAACATAGAAACACAATCAGACACGAAATTGTTTTTTCTAAAAATATGTTTTTCGTTTTGTTATTAAAAAAAGGTGTTTGAAAATTAAAACCGATTACATAGCTTCCTCTTTATACGTGCGTATATGAGAAAGCAAAATAGGCCCAAAAAAACAGCCACTAGAAAATAGTTTCTACAAAGTTGGCCTCCGATAATATAGCCGCCTGGCAAAATAGCTCTAAGTAACACCGATGAAGCCACTCCCAAAAATGGAGACAGCAACATACCTACATTAATTAAGACTTGGTTTTGAAATCGTGTAGTTTCATGTACATTTTGAACAAATCTAAATGTTACGATAATAACTTCAGTTGGCTTTCTCAGTAAATAATCAAATTTAAATCTATGAGATGATTTGATTTACAATCACTCAAATATCAACTCCTTTTCCCACATTTGAATAATCACTACGTTCACGATCAAAGTAGGAACAAGATTTAACCTCTGCATACAATTTTTTCTCTCTGATTTGTATTAAGCATGGAAAGACTGTATCTTGACATTTAACAATCATATTATAAAGAACACAAATCACTACTGACATGTATCATTTAATTAGAATTAAATTTTACATAAATGTTTAGGAAGTACATAAATTTTGCTAAAAAGCGAAGTCCAAGTAATAAGCAATATTCTTAAACTTAAAATTTTTACATCCTTCAGATTTTCACCATTTAATTTTTCAAAGCATATTTTGTTAAAGGAAGGAAGGCCACAAGTAACTTTTAATCAAACCCAAATTATTACTACAATCGTCACTGTCAGATAGAATACTGCAAATTAGCGAACACGCATTTTAAATACATAGTCAAACTAGACCTTACTCTTTAAACTAACAATTAATGAAACTGAATTCAATAGTAAAAACAGAGCTGATAAGAATATTCTAAACAGGCAGTAAATAAAACTACATACACAAAGTATTGATTGTTACTCAAATAAACAATAGAAATTTCACATATTGCATTACACTGTTACCACTAAAACGTAAAGTTATGTACACCGCCACTAGATGCTTTCGTGATTCATTCACTTTTGGCCAAATACAATTTCTCCTCGACACCACCTTCCTGGTGATTATCAGCTTAGTGGGTTTCTATATATTTACTCAAAACCGTCTCCGTCTCTGCATTTCTACTGCAATAAGCTCACCTCACTATTTCATAAAAAATCGTTTACAACTTTTTCCCTGAATACTTTGAAAAACGCTTACTTTAACTTGGGATAACTATCGTTTACTCAAAATAGCGCACAATTCCACTTGCGCTCACACACGTAAGCAGTGTAATTTATCACGTCACCCACTTTTACGATCGATCTGGAGCTTAAAACGGCTTGAACGTGTAGCTGTTTCCATTTAATGTCAATAGGTCGCCGTCCGTACCTCTTCGAGGCAATAAGATTTGCCAAAAATTCGAGAAGAACCACGATTCGCAACATACCAAACCGGAACAAAAAATGTTATTTATGTACAATATTTAACACCGCATCATTTTTAAACATAAAGCCTAAAACCTCATAGCACAAAAAAAAATGATTTAATTAGAAGTTGCGATCCAAATTTGATTCTTTCTCACTCATACACACACACACACACACACATGCACGCACGCACACACGCACGCACGCAGACACGCACGCACCGACACACACACACTCACTCACTCACTCACTCAATCACTCACTCACTCGCTCACTCAATCACTTACTCACTCACTCAGTCACTCACTCACCCACTCATTCACTCACCACTCACTGACTCACTCACTCCTCACTCACCACCACTCACCCACCACTCACTCACCTCACCCACTCACCACTCTCCACCACCACCCCACCACTCACTCACTCACTCACCTCACCACCACCACCACCACCACCACCTACCACTCACTCACTCACTCACCACTCACTCACTCACCACCACTCACCACTCACCACTCACTCACCACTCACCACCACTCACTCACTCACTCACCACTCACTCACTCACTCACCACTCACTCACTCACCACCTCACCACTCACCACTCACCACCACCACCACCACCACTCACCACCACTCACCACTCACCACCACTCACCACCACTCCCACCACACACCACTCACTCACCACTCACCACTCACCACTCACCACCACACTCACTCACCTCACTCACTCACCACCACCACCTACCACCACCACCACTCACCACCACCACCACCACCCCACTCACCACTCACCTCCACCACCACCACCACCACCTCACTCACTCACTCACCACTCACACTCACCACCACCTCACTCACTCACTCACTCACTCACCACTCACTCACCACCACCACTCACTCACTACACTCACCACTCACTCACTCACTCACTCACTCACTCACTCACTCACCACTCACCACTCACCACTTCACCACTCACTCACACTCACTCATCCACCCACCCAAATTCTTTAGGTACTTTTCGAATTTCTAGAAAAAATAGGAAATAAAACGTGTTAACAAACATCTTTTAATAGCAGTTTATTCAGTAACTGAAGCTTCCATTCTCTTTTTATTCGTTTTAATGCTTTTTTTTACAATAAAGTGTCTCTAAATAACCTCTTAATGCATTCTGTAATAAAATTTAATTTCATTACTGGCATCGGCAAGAAACTGAAATATTAAAATGTATGATCGTTGTTACAGAAAAGCATTGTATAGTAGCTGTAGGCAACATGAATTAATATTAACGATAATGTATATACTTTGATATTAACTTATGAACTTGACAGGACAATGACAATCACATGGTAGAGATACTTCATAACTTTTTTGTTTTAGCGTTCGACTATGAAATACAATTTTAAAATTGTTTAACTTAACTTATTAAATTTTACAATTAATGTTCGTTATAAATTAATTTAGGTTTTTTTAAACATTTAATCCATTGAAAATTGAAAAAAATCAAAAATAAATTAAACATCGTAATTTTAAATAAATTAATGGTTAAATTTTTTAAAAAAAATTAATAAAAAATTTTTTTAAAAACCCGTAATTTTAAAAATTTTTTGTAATTTAAAAAGTTTTAAAATTAGTAAAAATTTTAAAATTTAAAAAAGAAATTTTTTTTGTTAAATTTTAAGAAAAAAGGGAAATTAAAGAATTTTAATTTTGGGATATTAAGATGTTTTGTTTTTAAATTATAAATTAATAATAAATTAAAATTTCTTAAAAAAAACTCCAAAAACCAAAATTTTTCCCAAACCAAGTTTTTAAATTTAAATTTAATTTAAATTTAAATGTTAAATAAATTTAAAGGGCCCCATTTGAGGGCCCAAAAAATTTTAAAAACCATTTTCAAAGGGAAAAAATTTTTTAAATTAAAGTAAATTTTAAATAAATAAAAAAATTAAAAATTTAAAGATTGGGAAATTTATTTTTATAAAAAAAAAAAATTTGAGAATAAAAAAAAAATTTTTTAAAATAATTTTTAAAAATAAAATTTTATTAAAAATTTAAATTTATAAAAAAACCATTTCAACTATTATCCCTCAATATATTTTAATAATTCCTCAACTTAAGTTCACCAAACTCAACCCATTTTCCCAAAATTTCCAACTTAGTACTTCCTACAAATCATTACTACTACTATCCTTTAATATTAAAACTACCCAATTAACCATTATCCTCCTTTATCATTAATTTTAGAAATATAAACCCTTTCCCTAACTCATCTTAACATATTACCCAACTATCGGGCTCCACTCAAACCCAATTTCCCTTTAAATTTTTCACTCATTTTATTAAATTAACTTAACATTATTCAACTAATAATAATCATTCCCCTCCAACTTTAAAATAATGATTTTGTTTATTTACTACTAGCTCTCCTATCCTCCCTCTTCACTCATTCACTCACTACTCACACACTACTATCACTCACTCCACTCACTCACTCACTCACTCCCACCCTATCCATACTCACTCACTCCTCACTTCCTCACTCACTCACTCTCATCACTCCTCACCATCCGTCACTTCACTCACTGCTCTTCCTAATCCCACCTCATCTCCTCCTACTCTCTCACTCTTTCACTCTCCTCTCTCCTCACCTCCTCATCATTTTTTTCTCTCACTCCTCCTCACTCACTCCTCACTCACTCCCTCTCTACTCACTCACCCTCACTCACTCACCTCCCCTCACTCACTCCTACTCCTCCACTCACTCCTCCTCACTCACTCACTCCCTCCTCACTCCACTCCCGCTCCTCCCCCGCTCTCTACTCATCTTCATCACTCCTTACCTCACTCCTCACTCACTCACTCCCTCACTCACCCACTCCTCACTCACTCCTCACTCCTCACTCCTCACTCACTCCTCCTCACTCACTCACTCCTCCTCACTCCTCCCTCCTCACTCCTCACTCCTCACTCACTCCCACTCACTCACTCACTCACTCCTCCTCACTCCTCCTCCTCCTCCTCCCTCCTCCTCACTCCTCCTCACTCACTCACTCAACCCCCCCCCTCCTCCTCACTCACCCACTCCCCCACTCCTCCTCCTCCCACTCCCACTCCTCCTCCTCCTCCTCACTCCTCCTCCTCCTCCCTCACTCCTCCTCCTCCTCCCTCCTCACTCCTCCCACTCCCTCCTCATCCTCCCCTCCTCCTCCTCCTCACTCCTCCTCCTCCTCACTCCTCACTCACTCCTCCTCCTCCTCCTCCTCCTCACTCCTCCCTCCTCACTCCCCTCCCCTCCCTCACTCACTCCTCCCTCCTCCTCCTCCCTCCTCCTCCTCACTCCTCCTCCCTCCTCCTCCTCCTCACCCCTCACTCACTCACTCCTCCCCTCCCCTCCTCCTCCTCCTCCCTCCTCCCTCCTCCTCCTCCCCCACTCCTCCTCCTCACTCACTCCTCACTCCTCCTCCTCACTCACTCCCTCCTCCTCCTCCCCTCCTCACTCACTCCCCCTCCTCCTCCTCCTCCTCACTCCTCCTCACTCCTCACTCCTCCTCCCTCCTCCCCCTCCTCCCTCCTCCTCACTCCTCCTCACTCCTCCTCACTCACTCATCATCTCCCACTCACTCCTCCTCCTCACTCACTCACTCCTCACTCCTCCTCCTCCTCCTCCTCACTCCTCCTCCTCCACTCACTCCCTCACTCACTCACTCCCTCACTCCTCCTCCTCCTCCTCCTCCTCCACTCCCACTCACCCTCCTCCCCTCACTCCTCCTCACTCCCTCCTCCCCTCCTCCTCCTCCCCTCACTCCTCCTCCTCCTCACTCACTTCCCCTCACCCTCACTCCCCTCCTCCTCCCTCCTCCTCACTCCTCCTCCCTCCTCCTCCTCCTCCTCCTCCTCCTCCTCCCCTCCTCACTCCTCCTCCTCACTCCTCCTCCTCCTCACTCCTCCTCCTCCCTCCCCTCCTCCTCACTCCCCTCCTCCTCCTCCTCCTCCTCCCCCTCACTCACTCCTCCCTCCTCCTCTCCTCCCTCCCCTCCTCCCTCCTCCACTCCTCCTCCCCTCCCTCCTCCTCCCCTCCTCCTCCTCCTCCTCCTCCTCCCTCCTCCTCACTCACTCCTCCTCCCCTCCCTCCTCCTCCTCACTCCTCCTCCTCCTCCTCCTCCTCCCCTCCCTCCCCTCCTCCTCCCCTCCTCCTCCTCCCCCTCCTCCTCCTCCTCCTCCTTCCCACTCCTCCTCCTCCCCCCTCCTCCTCCTCCTCCCCTCCTCCTCCTCACTCCCCTCACTCACTCACTCCCCCCTCCCTCCTCACTCACTCCCCACTCCTCCTCACTCACTCCTCACCTCACTCTCACTCCTCCTCCTCACTCACTCACTCCTCCTCCCTCTCCTCACTCCTTCACTCCCTCACTCACACTCCTCCTCACTCCTCACTCCTCACCCCCTCACTCACCACTCACTCACTCACTCACTCACTCCTCCTCACTCCTCCACCACTCACTCCTCCTCCCCTCCACTCACCATCCCCTCCTCACTCCCCTCCACCCACCTCCTCACTCACTCACTCCACCACTCCCTCCCTCACCACTCACTCCTCCCACTCACTCCACTCCTCCTCCTCCTCACTCCACTCCTCCCCTCCTCACTCCCTCACTCCTCCTCCCACTCCTCACTCACTCACCACTCCTCACTCACTCCTCCTCACTCCTCCCACTCACTCACTCACTCCTCACTCACCTCCTCCTCCTCCTCTCACCTCACTCCTCACTCACTCACTCCTCACTCACTCCTCCTCCCCCTCACTCCTCACTCCTCACTCACTCCTCACTCACTCACTCCTCACTCACTCCTCACCCCTCCTACTCACTCCTCACCACTCCTCACTCCACACTCACTCACTCACTCACTCACTCACTCACTCACTCACTCACTCCTCACTCCTCCTCCTCCTTCCCTTCACCTCCTACCCCACTCACTCACTCCTCCTTCACCACCCCCACTCACTCACTCACTCACTCACTCACTCACTCACCCTCCTCCTCCTCACCACTCACTCCTCACTCACTCACCTCCTCACTTTTCACCACTCACTCACCACTCTACTCCCACTCACCACTCACTCACTCCTCCTCACACTCACTCATCACTCACTCACTCACTCTCCCTCACTCACTCACTCACTCACTCACTCACTCACTCCTCCCACTTCACTCACTCCCCCACTCACTCACTCACTCCTCACTCACTCACCACTCACTCACTCACTTTCACTCACTCACTCACTCACTCACTCACTCACTCACTCACTCCCACTCACTCACTCACCACTCTATCACTCAACTTTTTTTTACTCACTACCACTCACACCCTTCACTCTCACTCACCACTCACTCCTCCCTCTACTCTCCCCTCCTCACTCACTCCTCACTCTCCCTCTCACTCTCCCACTCTACCTTCTCATCTCCTTACTCCACACTCACTCTCACTCACTCCACACCACTCACTCACTCACTCACTTACTCACTTTTTCACTCACTCACTTCACTCTCACTCACTCACTTCCTCACTATCTCTTTACTCACTACTCACTCACTCACCACACTCACTACTTCACTCACTCACTCACTCATCACACTCTTAAATTATTTAAAAACTCAAAACTTTTTAATTACTAAGCATTCACACAATTTAGAAAACGAACAATACTTATACTTGCGCAAATAAATTCTATTTTCACTGTATTCTTCACACTTTCCAATATTGCTATTAATGGTTTCACGAAATTTTACGAAATCGTTTCATTTTACAATAAACTTAACTCAAATTTTTAACTGTCAGTGTTTGACTGAAAAATGTGTATTGTTCAAGACAAGAATAGCTCTGTACTATGGTATTTTGACGTCATTGCAGTTGAACTACCTTGTAATTCTAACGTTCAACGATTATCGCTGTAATACTGTCAAGTTCATTTCTGTATAGGAATAAATTATAAAAATATTGATACATAATAACACTAGCGTCCAAATTTCGATAATCCAAAATCTGTTGTCTAAACTGTTGGTTTTCTCTGTTGGTCTAAAGTTAAAATAGTGCTCGATTTCTTTCTTTCAACCAATAGAAAACTAACAATGTTTCTTAAGGAAACAATGCTTTTTCAATATCTGATTAATTTGATGACGCCAATAATAGGACCTTTTTGAACATAGATGTCTTTCCTAGATGTACGTATAAAGGACTTTACAATCTATCGCTAAATACGATTAACTGTGTTTTAGTTTTATTTAATTTCAATAAATTATTTTTACACAGTTATCATATTAGAAACGACATTTGAACTAGAGATAGTTCTTGAAAGTTATGCAACAAGAAGTATCGTCAGCAAATTAATAAATGATCTAACTGTAAATTATTGCTTAAATCGTTAGCGTACAAGAAAAAAGTAATGGTACAATATTGACCTTGTACACCTTGTTTGCAGTAATGGGTTTAGAGTAAAACTTTAAAATTTGTTGTTTCTTTCTCAGAGATGCACACTGTAATGTTGATTTTCAAACAAGATCATATCAGTTTCACACATCTGAATCAAGCAATTGATTTTCAATATAGTTAAATATTAGATAGTCTTAAACATTGCAGTTTGTTGATGAACAAAGCATAATGAGATTTGGAAATAATGTTATAGTACGCAAATAATTATGTAAAATTTGTAGGAATAGACAGAAGTCTATAGTTATTAATGTCTATACTTTTTTGTCAATGACATACTTTTGATTTATTTTTAACGATCAGGAAATCTCACATAAAGACAAAGATTGATAATGTTACTTAATGGTTGTGATATACAAAAATTTGTGGCTTTTATTACTTGAAGAAATTTCGTCGAGACTGATGACTTCTTGTTTCCAGATTAGAAATTATATTACTGATTTCAGATGTGATCGGATAAAGGTATATGCTATTGACATTAGTATTAATTTTATAGTTTCATCTTTAGATATATTTTAACTACAATTTTTATTCATTTAAATATATTTTATATTTATCAACGTAATTATACAATTTCTTTTCAACTGCATATTTTGTTTAAATTCAGGTGAAGATTGTTTTTAAATTGTAAAGTTGTTTAATGTAATTTAATGTTTATATCGCATAACAACTATGGGAGTATTTTAATGTAAATTTTTCTTAGAAAGGAATACTAGAAATAATAGTAAAATAAATTAAAATATCATATTTTGGTTTACAGTGTTACTATTATAGATACTTTGCAACTTTCTGAAGAATAATGAAATAAACGTATTAATGTTTTCAATCGAATATATCGTCTATATGTGTAGATATTTTGATGGTATTGTAAAATACTTAAGCAATTGTGCAAAATGGTCTGATAAATTTGTTTCAATAACACAGATTTAAATCTCTTCCAGAAATATTTGTAAAAATGATCAATAGTAGTTGACGTTTTACTAGTAACTGAGTCATGTAAACATGACATTAAACCATAGAAACTGAGAATTTCAAACAATTTTGTAGTCTGAGAATTTTGTACACTTGTATCTATGTTCCAATCTAATGCAATAATCAATT
The DNA here is from genome assembly GCA_036346205.1 of Vesta saturnalis. NCBI lineage: Eukaryota > Metazoa > Arthropoda > Insecta > Coleoptera > Lampyridae > Vesta > Vesta saturnalis. Next base: position 620,471 of record JARFJB010001043.1, read on the forward strand.
TGGAATCGTTATAGCTTAGGCACAATTTAGTGGTAAAAATGCATCTAGTTACTCATTAATGAATGAAGGAGACCTGTAAATATATATATTATATATATATATATATATATATATATATATATATATATATATATATATATATAAAACAAACAAAATCTTTATTTAATTAAATAAAAATTTAAATTTAAAAACGATAAAACTTTTAATATAACACGTAACAACATTTAGAAAACTAACAGTACTTGCGTCCAAATAAATTGATTTTTCACTGTATTTTAACATCTTCTCAATATTCTATAGTGGTTTCTCAGGAAAATTTACGAAATCGTTTCATTTTTGTAAAAACTTAAATTTTTAACGTGGCTGTCAGTGTCTGATAAGTGTGTATTGTTCAAGACAAGAATAGCTCTGTTGTTATGGTAGTTGAGTATGACGTTGTTGCAGTTGAGTTACCGCTCTAATTCAAATCGTTCAATGGGATTATCGCTGTAATCTAACGAAGCTGCATTGTTGTACAGAGTAAATTAACCATGACATATTCACTACAATTAGGATTCTTTAACAACAATTTTCAGTTATTTCATCATTCGTTGTCGAACTAACATTACTAACAAAATCGTAATTCCTTAAAGGTAATTGTCACCATTTAGTTGGTTCTTTAAAAGAATAATAATCTAGAGAATTTAACAATTTACAGACCAACGATTGGTGCTGAACTTTTCGTTTAGTGATTCGTTCTTGACCAATAGTGCGTATTATGAAAATTCAGATATTGGTATGAAGACGCCTCATCTGTACAATATACGTGAAAAATTGATCTTCTACCATCATAAAAGCCAGTGGCAATTCTAGCCTTCGGTTAAGATCAGCAACAGTCAATGCCTGTTACAGGACTAACGGATATGGATGTAATGTGAAACAACATCATTCAACAGGACATTACTGGTTTTTTGTGAGAAAAGCATTAAGTAAATTTTAATTTATAAATTCAAAATCGAAAGCTCGCTTACCTGTGAGTGTTTGAATGGTATTTCAGTTACTCTCAGGTCCTGCGCAATATTTATAGTACTTAGGTGAGCATTAAACCAAACAACACGAAAAACTTGAACAATAACACGCAATGGTACCGATGCAATTTGGAAAATCCAGAACAAGCTTTAAGAAATAGCAAATGACACTGACATGGTACTGCTTGCTTGCTTCAAATATTTTTTACAGTCTACTAATGTTTATGAAGGATGCCTTGTTTTTTATGTTTTAAATGTCGAAATTTTTTCATGACCTGTCTCATGTTTTTATGGAATCGTCAACGAATATCAGTTTGGCTTTCTTTTAAAAAGCGTCATTCTGTACATTATTGCGCACTATGCTCGAAGTTTATAACATGAAACTACTTTCATTTAATATATTTACGATCACGTTTTTATGTTGTTAATAGAAATGTAAAGGTGATTAAATATATAGCTACCAATTTGTTTATTCATATTTAAAAAAAATTTCATTTGCTTACTATTTTAATGTTGCTTTTTATAAATTACTTTAATATATATAACATATTATTTATATATTTACATATAAATTATATACATATATAGCATTATATTTATTTATTAACATATATAAAATATTTATTTTATTACATTATACATATTTAAATTTACATTATATAATATTAATTTGATTTTATATATATTTATATTTTTAATTTAATATTTATAATATTTTTACATTTATATTTTTATATACATGTGGCGCGAAATTTTGATTAAAATAATGGCATACAGTTATGTTAAAATGAAATTGAAGCTGTGTTTGAATGACGCTGTTCAATATAATATTGTCCTGAATGGCATTATACCGGAAGTAGACGTCAACTTTGTTATTTTAAATGGAACCTAATATTTTAATTCTACATGAAATTCTAGATAAAATTTGTCCTATACCAAAATGAAGTATTTTCGAGATATTTCGATTTTTTAAAAATTTTGAAAAATCCTAGTCCATTGAATAACATATCTCCATTAATAAGAAGCTATGACGTGAATTGTAACCAATAAACAACAAGCGCTTGTTCGTTAACTCCATACCCATCACATTGATATTTCATACAGGGTGTTTTAAACTTAGCCAACATGCACAATTTAAATCATTTATAAGTTGCTTACTTTAAATAGAACACCTGTATTTTATTACATTTTCCGCTGTATTTTTTAAGCCAATTCGTTTGATGTCAGTATTCTATACCTAATCCAACCACTTTTGAAATATTTCATTATCTTAGTTAAAACATAACAACATAATTATTTCAACATTAGTAAGTAGGGTGCCATGATTTCCATTATTTAAGGTGATATTTTGTTATTTTTTATAAGTTATTAATTCTGAAAGTAACCAATAGCCTGAAAGGATTATTAATTGTGGATATCATTAAAAACGTTGACTAGGTATTTGTATTAATTTAATTAGATAACTTACAAACAAAAATAACTAAATGTAATATTAAACAAATAAATTTTATAATAAGTGTTCAAAATTAGCACCATCTACTTCTAAACATTTATGAATCCTTTTCATTAAGTTATGCCTTGTAATTCTGGAAATATGGTCGGGTGTTAGAAATTAAAAGCAAGTAAGACTCTCTGTCATATCTTCCTTTGTCGTAACATTTTCCGCTGTATTTTTTAAGCCAATTCGTTTGGTATCGTATTCTATACCTAAATCAACCACTTTTGAGATATTTCATTATCTTAGTAAAACATAACACTAATTATTTCAACATTAGTAAAGGGTAGGCCATGGCTGTCAAAGATTTGATAGTTAGAACGTTAATTGTTTATGTTGTTTTGACAGTTTTCTTTACCAGTTTGCATTCATAGCAAATAATGCAAATGTAGGATTTACTAATGATTTTTTAAATCTTATTATTATTTACGGCGAGTGTAATAGAATTATTGCTTAAAACTGCCGTCATTTTGGTCAATTTAACACAAAATTAATAAAAATAAACCACTAGTGGACAGTGACATAACGAAATTAATTTTTGAGTTATTTTACGGCCTCTCCAAATGCCTCCATTAGAGATTGTGAGAGAGATCTTACTCTGTCGACGAGAACAATACATCGCATTTAAAAACACAAATGAAACCATTTTCATATCATTTGGTGCAACACTTACAATTAGGTGATCTTCCTGAGTAGAATTCGTGAATGGTTTTAATGAATACCAATAGGATGAAAACTTCATAAAAAAAGTTATTGGTGTGATGAAGCAAAGTTTAGCAAAATGGATTATTTAATCGACATAATTCCATTTTGTCTAATGAAAATCCACATGTTTATAGAGAACGTTATTTCCAAGATAGTTGGAGTTTTAATGTTTTTGTGCAACAAAGACGATAAAATTAGATTAAAATTTAAATGGTACAGATATTGCCACATTTAGAAGAAGCATACGACCGGCGTTACATACTTTAAGAAATGGAGAGCGGCTTCAGCTTGTATCAGCAAGATGGGCACCTCCTCACAACTTTGGGCCTGTTGCTCAGCATCTTACGACATGTTTGATGATAGATGGATTGCCAATCAGGGTCCGTTTCGTTGGCCAGCTCGCTCTCCTGATTTGGCTCCTCTAGATTTTGGTATTTGGGGTTACATTAAAAATCAGGTATTTTCCAAACCTGTTACGACAAAGGAAGATATGATGCAGAGAGTCTTACTTGCTTTTAATTCTCTAACACCCGACCATATTTCCAGAATTACAAGACATAACTTAATGAAAAGGATTCATAAATGTTTAGAAGTAGATGGTGCTAATTTTGAACACTTATTATAAAACTTTATTTGTTTAATATTACATTTAGTTATTTTTGTTTGTAAGTTATCTAATTAACTTAATACAAGATACCTAGTCAACGTTTTTAATGATATCCACAATTAATAATCCTTTCAGGTTACTTTTCAGAATTAATAACTTATGAAAAAATAACAAAATATCACCTTAAATAATGGAAATCATGGCCTACCCTTTACTAATGTTGAAATAATTAAGTGTTGTTATGTTTTAACTAAGATAATGAAATATCTCAAAAGTGGTGGGATTTAGGTATAGGGAGTACTGATACCAAACGAATTGTCTTAACAAAATACAGCGGAAAATGTAATAAAATACAGGGTGTTCTATTTAAAGAAAGCAACTTATAAATGATAGAAATTGTGCATGTTGGCGGCTAAGTTTAAAACACCCGTATGAAATATCAATGAGATGGATATATGGAGTTAACGCAAGCGCTTGTTGTTTATTGGTTACAATTTCACGTCACTAGCTTCGTTATTAATGGAGATATCGTTATTCAATGTGGACTAGGATTTTTCAAATTTAAAAATCGAAATATCTCGAAAATACTTCATTTTTGGTATAGGACATTGTGCACAAATTTTATCTAGAATTTCATGTAGAATTCGAAAATAAAATAAAAATATTAGGTTCCATTTAAAATAACAAAGTTGACGTCTACTTCCGGTATAACCGGAAGTGCCACATTCAGGACAATATATATTTGAACTCAGCGTCATCCAAAACCTACAGCTTCGTAATTTCAGATTTTAACATAACTGTATCCGCCATTACTTTTAATCAAAACTCTTCGCGCCACCTGTTATATATACATTTGATAAAATAAACAAAATTTACGATTATTTAATAATTTAATTAGCCTATGACATAAAAATTTTGCTTATGACGTCATGTATTTTTCATGCGTCATCATTTTTTCAATGACAAAATTTGTTATATATATATATATATATATATATATATATATATATATATATATATATATATATATATATTTATTCTGGAAATATTCAACGAATAACGCGTGATCAAAATTAATCAGATAATCCTGGAAAAGTTATTTCTTCAAAGAAATGATTCGTTGGTTTTCTTTGTTGGTTAACAGAAGAGCCTTCTAGTACATCTAATTTTTAATTTTAATCAAGAAACCAACTCTTGTGTGATTGAAATGCAGGATTTTTCAAAACTCGATATGGAGTTATTTTTTATTTTCAAGCGGACTAAAACCGCATATTTATGTACCGTTATAGCTAGGCTTGAAGTACGTATTTTTTTCACCGGAAGACAAAAACCCTTTCAAGTCTTATTTTATGTTTCTTTTCATTCAGTTTGTGTTTATTTTAATAAATGTTATGCACTGTTTAGTACCATGATTCTTAATTTAACGCAAACATTGGCATCACTAACAGCGCATCACTCTTCGAATAATGCAACATTTAATAATTAATATCGCAGATACTGTTTCAAACAATCCCAATAAGCAGGGACATTTTGAACTCAGGAGAAAGAATTGCATCGATTTCCGCGAAGAACATACAGGGTTGCCACTTAAAAATATGAACTTTGACGTCATATCCGCAAAGCGCGCAGCGCCATTGACATGTGCGACACAGCATAAAGCCCGGAATACAAATAAAAAATTAACGTGTCGCAGGATTTTGACCACAAATTAACGATCTCCAAATAATGAATTTATACGTTACTATCTGAGCGCACTGTCTATGAAAGTTGAAATTTTAAATTCAGGCACGCTAAGTAAGTTTAAATTGCAAAATAAAACTAATTTTCTTACTGAAGCTAAGCGTTTGCGAGATAACTAAGCTTTTTCAATCCGAGATTTAGAGCTTCAACATCGAACTTAACTCTTTACTTAACTTTTTTTTTCGAACGAGGAATCTCTCATTAATAATTCAGTGTTTTTCTACGACACCACCAAAAGTTACGATTTTTGTTTAGTTTTTTTTATCTAACTCTGGTTAACAGTTTACTTTGTTACGAAATTGTAAAAAGGGTTCCTTCTTGTTTGAAAATTAATGCTTCTTGATATGTAATGAATTTAAAATGTAGAATTTTTGGAATAGTTGTAGATCTGTATTTATATTTATGTACCCAAAATTCACATCGTAAATGTACCTACCATTGAAATGGGATACGGTTTATACGTCGAAAACTAAAAATTTTATCTAACTGTAATAAAGTGTTGTCAGCCAGACCGTAATAAATTTATAATTTTTTAACTTTCTTGTATTGTTTCTACAATTTTTGATGTGGTGTTCTTCGTAAGTACACGCTTAGTACATCCTCTGTAACTTTTTGCGGAGCGTTATAGTATAATTACTATTTAATTGTTTTTACAGTTTATATTATAATAACTTAAGTTATATATGGTTTACATAACCGTACCTGGATTTGTTACCCTATAAATGCGGTTATGAGAAATAGTAATTTTATATCTATATCCATATCAAGTACGCTCCAATTCACGATTTAGAAAAAAAATGTTATGCACAAATTTCGGCAATATTTATCAACTATCAGTACAAAGAAATTCGAAATGCATACATAATGAAGAGAGAAAGCGAATTTCATTTATGCTTATCAAATATCACAAACGGCATTATAATGTTGTAGGTGATGGATGTAATACCCATTGGTGGGGGTTTGAAGTATAAAGTTGCCCTCAAATAAGTAAGATTTCAGTTGTAAATTACCCTACAGGTGATAATTACTAATAACTTTTAAAGATGAAGACAATGGTGAGTAATACTATTATTATTAAATTCTTATGTATAAAAAACTATAAAAAATTCACACACTCCAATATCTAACTTTGAACAATTCGGTATGTGAAAACAATAAAAATGATATAAATTTACGATTTTTTACGTTTTGAATTATGTATTAGGTAAACTGTAGTTTGAAGAATGTGATTTAATATGTACCTAACAGCTTGAACAATACTTTCCCTTTCAGTAAAACACGAATGTGACTTCCATGCAAAGTTACAACATTTGCAACTAACATTCGTGTCTATAAAATAATATACTAAAAAAAATGAAAAGCGTGATCATTTTTATTTTCTGTTGTGAAAGGTACAAGTACTAGTGTGTAAATATACATTCAAGTATAACCCTTTACTAACATTTTGACCTTATTGTTCTACCAATGTAGACTAAAAAAAATTACGTTCTGCACGATCTGAAGGTGCTACCATAAAATACGACAAACAATTTTTAGTTGTGAAATTTGTGAATGATACTTAATAATTAATTGTGATTCGTAATAAACGTTATTTAAACCTAATTTTTTTTCAGATGGTAGTATGCTTATTGATAGCTTCTGCTATAGCAGAAGAACCATCAAAAAAGCATGATAAACGTGGTATTCACGGTTTAGGATATGGAATAGGAGAAGGCATTGGTCTAGGTTTGGGAGAATTACCTTTACCAGCACATATAATTGGAGATCATGCTGTAGATTTAGGAGCTACAGCAAATGTTCACACAACACTTACACGTAATGTCGGAGTACCTGTACCGGCACCGTTTCCAGTTCATGTCGAAAGGCAAGTTCCGGTACATGTGCCTGTTCATATAAACGTACCTGTTGATCGGCCTTATGCTGTACATGTACCTCAACCATATGCAGTTCCTGTCGATAGACCTATACCGGTACCAGTTGACAGACCCGTACCATATGCCGTACCACACGCTGTACCGGTGGCCGTCCCAAGACCAGTAGGTGTACCAGTACCTGCTCCGTATGCAGTACCAGTTCCTCACCCAGTGCCAGTACCAATACACCATCACGTGCCAGTACCAGCGGCTAGATCAGTTATTATCACCAAATATCACCATCATTCATGGTAGTTTACCATTTGTCCTGTATAATCTTTTTTAGTACAAAATTTGTTGGCGTGTTATATTATTAGTGTTGAGTGAAAATAAATATTTTTATATTTTTTTAATAAAAAATATTAAAATGTAAGGACATCTGTTTAACATGACAAACGACCATTTTAAAATTTACTTAATGTAATCATATGACTGTAATCAATCTAAAATTTTGGAAATGCCATCCACAAATCTATTAACACTGAAGAGTATTTGTAAACTAGTGGTCCAATTAATAATTGGTTGATAGTCACTCTCAAGGAGTCTTTATTATTCCAATTAAATCAGATTACGTGATTTTGGTTACACCACTAACAATACTGTTTCTGCAAATTACGATGACACTAATGCACAATTTTGTTCTGTAATTACTAGTTGTAAATTTCAGTGAAGCAACAGTTTTAGGAATTAGTAAAATTAAAAAGTACAGATTTATTATTCTTAATAAACCAGTAACGGGGCGATCAAAGAAAGATTTCAAAATTTATTAGAAAATTAGCTTGACGTTTCTACTATTAATTATAATATCTGAAACAATGTAGTTTATTGTCTTCCCTTTCATATTTTGGTAATTAATAAACACAACACAATCAAACCGTACTAGGCGTCGCGTCTGCTTATTGAATAAGCGGTGTGGCCAGCTCACACGTGGTTCATTTATAAGATGTAAAGTAGCTGAAATAATACTTCAAAAATATTACAGATACCATAAACTGAAACTTAGAATCGATAAACGTCACTAGCGCCACTGCGATCTGGATTTTTGGTAAATTTACATAGGCTTAAGCTGTTATCAATTCTTGGATGATCACAGTGAACAAGATAATTTCCTACACGCTAGAAAAATAACTCATTTCTCAACACAAGGTTCAAAAAATCTTCTTTAAATTTATAAATTACGATGAAGCATGAATCACTAAACGCAATGAATTTAAACAGTATCAAAGTCACTATCACTCAATTCTTAAGTAAATTTCACAAACGTCAAAACTTCCAAACAAAATAAATACTGGCCACAGTATTAATTAATTACAATGGAATTACACGTGAACCTACCTCTAAAATGTTATAGTGCGGCACTAATAATAAAATATTGCTGCATAAATTATCTTCCAAATAAATAACCGTTTCGTATTTCAATTGTGCAAGTCATTTTTAAACACATTAATTTAAATTTAGATTTCGTACATAAGTGGCTATTGAATTCAGCAAACTTATCTAAAGTTTACACATTGAACGTTATTCTACTAAAAAAAATTTAAAATTTTGAAAAACAAACCGCGTGACAATGATAACATTATGAAAATGTAAACTTTCACCATTATCATTTAAATTTAATCTTTTAGGTTTTAATTTAATTTAATTTACACAATCGAAACTTTCGATAACAAACTTATCTAATTCAGTATATATGTTAAAAATTGTTAAAAAGAAACAATTTTGTCAATGTTGAAAAATTAAAATAATGTTATAAAATGAATTTACATTATTAAATAATAAAATAATACCTTATTGGTTTTTAATGGTTATTTTAATAACCTATTCAGTAAAATATTCATTAAAACAAATTAGCATTATTGTTATGGTCTTCTGTATAACGCTACCATTAATAATGTTATATGTAATGTATCTTATATAAGTACCAACAAGACTGAATGATTGTTTAAAGCAACATGTTATTTAAATACACAAGAAAATAAATGGAGTTAAGATACATTAACAATAATGCATAATTACTAAATAATTTGCTTTAATTTCCAGATAAGGCGAAATTGTGTTTATGCCTTTAGGTAACCATTCCACAAAACGGTTAATAAATTCCTCTAACAGGTGGATTGCTGTTAATAATTTATAATAAATTCATCTTGATATACTCGCACGATGGACTAAATGAAGTTATTCAAATACTAAAAGTTGAAAACAAATTGAAATATATGTACGATTACATTTAATAATTAAAACGAAGTATAATAACTCTTAAGGCTTAGTAAACCATTAAAAAGTACGAAATCCAATTAACTCACAGCAAGGACAAGAAACCAAACCCATTTATAAAATAGAAAGAGTCTAACGATGGACAAAAATATTAAACCACAGATACAGGCATTAAAGTAAACAATTCAATTAACAAACAAAAGAACAATCTCATATCCTAAACCAATCCTGAAATCAGACGATAAGAAAAAATTAAATTGAATTACATCAAAGCATAGACACCAATTAAATCAAGATAAAAATTTACTACACTGACAAAAGCATATATACAGGTAGATTAAAAAACCTATTCAATAACAAACAAAGAAAATCCAAACAAAGAAATCAACTTCAGAAAAGTTATCCCACCCTCCACGAAACTAAAGGGCCGACGGCCTATAAACTAAAACCCCGAAGAAATCCTATTCCAACTCAGGAAAGAAAACCCACAATTTTGACTCCGTTACCGAAAATTTGTAAAAGGAGCCCATTATAGACCGCAACTTCACCGTGTCACACCATGAACTAGCAAAGATGGAACGTTATAGGTGCTATTAAAAGGCAGTCGTAGAGAAAGTAGAATGCTCTCTTGCGGCGAAAATATAACCCAATTGATTCTCATCATACATACCAAGAGTCAGTGGTCGTAGAAGTAATACGAGAAGTATGTTCAACAGTCAAGTTTTGGTATGTTGACTAAATACCGCACCAAAACCGAGAACTGAAACATCCGTTTGACTGTAGATAGTACAAGAAAGTTGGGACAAGAAAAATAGGGAAAAATACTAAACATTTCTTTAAAATCGCACTGAGCGGAGCAGTAAGAGATGCCACATTTGGAATAAAATACCTCGTCATTATTAGTACTTGAAATTCTGTAACCTACCTTGGAACCGGTATAGAGATAATGGCGACGACCTTGCTTAGGTCTACTAACAACCCATATTTGTTCATAACATATCCCATATACTACAGCTCTGGAAAAAATTTTATGGTACACCAGAAACCTATGCCCAGAATAAGTGATTGAGACACTTAGGGTACCATCTGAACCCCATGGTCCGCTGAAGTGAAGAATGCCCTAAAACTTTTGAAAGTGAAAATGTTAGAAGAAGCATGAGGGAGTAGAGAGAAAGAGAGATGCAAACGTCGTAAAACATTCTATCCTAGAGTACAAGACCCACTATCGATGGATCTCCATACAAATGTCCAAAAATTAACACGTTTAGACGTTCGACGTTACGCATACTCGTAAAAGGTCTAGAAGAACGTTGCTGGTTTATTAGCTCTATTAAAAGTTTCTATGGGTAGGTAGTATTTTTAGTAAATCCGACTTTACCACATCCACAGCAATAACGGACACATTTGGAAAAGTATGCCCAATTTACGACAGTTCTAACAACGTAATCCCGGAGAAGTCGTGGCTGTAGGAGCAGTAGTTAAGACAGCAATGTTAAGTAACGAAACTTTATGCTTTGATCAAGAAGAATAGTCAGTCTGCGAATCTACACAAGGCTTGCTCTAATAACTTAACTGCGCCTCGATAACATAATTAAAATACTTATCTTTAGATATTAAATCATGTGTGTGTTAGTTATTTTTTATATAAATGTAAACCTAAACAAATCAGTACACCCTCTAAGGGCGAAGACTAACAATGAAAAACGTCATAGTGAAATAAATATAAAATTAGATTACGCAGTTGGCTCTATATGTGTATTAAACTTATATTAATAGCAGGGTTATGTTTACGTTTCCATATTTCATACATTTGCATTAACATTTCAAGAGTTATTACCTTTTACTAATGACCATAACTATAATTGTAATAAAAATATTTCCTTAAAGACATAATACGAGATAGTTTGCGTTCGAGTGCGACTTTATCTACATTCAAATTCTAATATACTAGAGACAAAAAATGGAAAAAAGTATATTTCTTAAGACGAGATCTTGGGTTAATGCTGGCATCAATACAGAAGACCAAAGTATTGGATATCGATGACAAACATCTAGACTCCGAGGCAAGCGTTTGTTAATGGATTAACAACGGGGTTACGGGATCCATCGAGAAAAGGAAAACGCCATATCCTTCTCAACATTGATTCCGCGAACGGTTTTGTTGATAACGATTTGCTGTTGTTCGAGTCCAAGAAGTCTGGCGATTATCATGAAGAAATGACAGCTGCTGTTTTTCAAAAATGGTTTCGCAACGTTCTTGAACGATTAGACATAAACGCTGTTATAGTGTTAGATAACGCTTCCTATCATAGCAGAAAGATCAACAAAAATCCAAATCAAGGATCAAAGAAAGCTGACATTCAGACATGGCTAACCAGCAAATCCATTGATTACGAACTTGATATGATCAAAGACGAACTTCTCGACCTTGCCAGAAAAGCTGCTATTGCTCCTAAATTAGTTGTCGATGAGATAGCAAAAACACAGAATCACACTGTATTACGTTTACCTCCATATAATTGCGAATTAAACCCAATCGAACTGATATGGGCACAAATCAAGGGTGAAGTTGCGAGGAACAATAAAACATTTAAAATCGCAGATGTGCACCAATTATTTTGCACCGCTGTTGCAGACGTATCGTCAGATAATTAGAAAAAACGCCATTAGACGCGTGCAAAGTGTGGAAGAAAATATGTGGCAATTGGATATCACTATAGAAGCTCAAGTGGAGCCGTTGATCATCCAGTTAGGCGATGACTCTTCTTCATCAGACTCCGAACAAGACCGACCTGTTGTGCTTTATTTACAAACTTAGTAAAAAATACAAATGCAGCTACAGGAAGAATTGTGAATTGAGGCACTACCTATGATAAAGTTTTTATGGCAATTATTAAAGATAAAGTGGGTTTTCTCAACTGTAACCTAATTGCATTTTGCAGTTTGTTTAGATAAACAAACACTTGTGACATCAACATGGAGTTGACTATAAAAATAGAATGTAAGCTTAAAGTTCTATTAATTTACTATTTACCTGCCCGATTTATGGCCTTTTACAAACAAATAAATTTCCAAAATACGTGCCCTGACAATTTGACTTGATTTCATATGAGATTTGTCAGATTGGTAAACATTAACGAGTTATGTACAGCATGTCAACATTCCCATAGACTAAAGTTGCTTGTTGTCAAACCGTATTAAAACCAATTCATCGGTGACAGAGAATTTTTATTCGTAAAAATGTGTGATTTTAAAATATTTATATTCTATATATATTCTAAATATGTTTATTGTTTGATTACTGTTAAAACTACATAATTGCACATTTTAGGGACTACAACAATTCATATGCATACATTAAAGAACCGTTGAATGTAATTCAACCACTGTATTGCCCAGAAAGTAATTTTATTAACGGTTGTAAACAAGGCCTATGCGCAGTTAGTAGCACACACCTACAAATTTGTAGGAGGAGCATTTACTGAGTCTGTTCGTTAAACGGAGTATAGTAATCTGCTGTCAATGACACCACACCATACGTTGATAGAAAAACGTCGCTGGTTATTTACAACACGTTTGAGATGTGGATTTTCATCAACCCAGTAATGTAGATTGTGGTAATTGGTTATGCCATCTTGATCAAATTTTGTCTCATCTGTCCAACATATTTTTCCCAAAAAATATGGATCGTTTTCAGTCAAGTTTATTATTATTTGACAAAAATTGAGTCTTCTTGCCTTTAAGAATTATTTGAATAGAAGGGCAGGATATGGGAACGTTTTCCTTGATTTTTTGAATGGAGATATTTGGATTGGCGGCTACCGAAGCTGATGTAACGATTTATCGCTCTTCTGTTGATTTTCGGTTTTTTCTTTGTTTGCTCGAAGTAACCATGTTGACGCAAATTAGTGTCCATACGCGAAAAAATTTTTCTTCATGTGTGGTTTCGATCAGGAAATCTTACGGTGTACGCCTTCGCAGCAGCTTTAGCATTTTTCTCACATTAAATGTAAATTTCAAACATATCAGTCTTCTCATTATTGCTACAAACGACCATTTTTCTTGCTGTAACCTTGCATGTACTTAACAAACAACGATTATTAGTTTGACAATACTGCAGTGACAAGTAAATTGTTTTGCAAATTTAGTCTGTCAGATCCATGGCTCGCTAAGTCATTTTCATATTTCGTTAATTAAGAATAGGATTATGCACATCGCATCTTTCTTTATTCTTATTAAATAAACTGAATAGATTATCTGTTAATCCGTATAGACAAAATTTTTATTTTGTTGTTGCACCATTCAATTCAACATTTTTTAAACAATAATCTGCCAAAATTACAAAAAAAAACTAAGAAAACACATATGACGTAACATCTACCTTAGATTAGCACACATTTTAAGGTATAAAATAAGAACCCGTGAATATTTTTTCAAACTCTAAACGGTAGTAAATAGAAATTATTATTAATTTTATTAATAGTAAATAGAGTTTACTAAGACGCTTTCAACAATGAATAATTTAGTACGTGCTACTATTTGAAAAAAATGAGTTTATTTAGTTTAATTTATTAAAAAATCAAATGTTTTCTCTTTGTGCTTCCACATTTTGCGTAAGAGCAAATATCTAGTAAAGATTTAAAATCTGTAGCATTCCCTTAACGTAGAGGATTTAATTGTACTAAAGAGTTCGGTAATATTTTATCACATTAGCGCGAGAAAAGAAAAAGAACGTCAAAACTTGCTTTCTTTTTAATTTCTTCTATAACTCTTAAATCGCTGGAAATTTTTTCATCGAAATTGTGGAATTTAATAGGACTTTTAAAGACGTTTCAAATGATATATCACTCAATATTGTGCAGCAGTAAAAAAATGGCCAAAACTTTGAAGTGCCCCTGTACTCAGAGTTTTAGTGAAATAGTTTTGTTAGAATATTAAATCTGAATAAAAAATCCTGATAAATCCAACGCTCTTTACCGCAACTCGCTATCATTAATAGATCTCGATAAAACTAGGTGTGGACATGTTTTCTGAATGACTATATGTATATATATATATATATATATATATATATATATATATATATATATGAAAATGCAAACTTCCACGATTATCAACCATAATTAATCTTTAATTTGATTTAATCTGAAAATTTAAAAATTAGTCTATAATAATATTTAGAGAACGTATATTATGAAAAAACCAACTAGGGGATCTAATTTTGTTTTAGTAAAGATTAGTTGGATCTTTAATAGATTAAATATAATAATGGATTAAATATACAAACCACATTGAACCTAACAAATCAGAACACCTTCTAGAGTACAAAAGCTAACAATGAAAAATACAATAATCAAAAAACAAATCTACTAAAATTTACGCAGGTCATACTTAAGTCCAAACCTGTGAAAAACTTTAATTTTAAAATGATAAAAGTATTCGCAACTAAATACTTATCACACCAATTAAATATCTAGTTAAATCACAAATCCAACAAATAAATAATTTTCTGTTCATAAGTAAGGAATTTTTGTACATTAAAACATAATTTGCATCTTTAGTATTATCTTAATTTAACTATACATGCTATATGAATGCAATGCTGCGATATATTAACATACTTAGGTGGTAAAGCATTGACTTCGAGGTCTAGGAAGAACACAGCAAAACCTAGACATACCAAAAGTTAAAATTAAAATTAAGGCATTCACTTTTGTATTTTTTTAATTACAAAACGCCAAAACTTGGTTAATCCAATGTCTTTTTTTTAATACTTTGATTGAGTTAAGAAAGCGAAATTATAAAGTAGTCATGGTTTCCATAAATACAAATGCATGCATGAAACAACCTGATCTTTACTTACCGTTATAGCACGGTAAGTAATTACTTAATACTGTACTTGCTAACAGAAAAATAGATACAAACAATTCACGCGTTTTGTTTCGAAGACAGGTTCACAGCAGCAAGGTATTGGACAACTGCTGGGTATCTTGAGGGTTCAGATTTAGTACCACGAATGTATTTAACTTTAACGTTTTTTTTTCACCGGAAGTGAGTCGTTCATTTAGTTATTCCTTTATTTTTCGGTAATAACTGATTTGACAGGGGATAGGATCAGGTGAGATAAATACATTATTATAAGAACTATTATTTCGTAAATTTCTGACATTTAGTAAAATGTGGCCCCAATTTTTTCCTCTATACCGTAAAAATTACCTTTTGTCTTCTTTTTACCGCTGTTCAAATTCTTAAAGCAAATATTCAAAGTTACGTGCACAAAGGTACTGATGCCCAAAACTAGGTTGGGTTCCGTAAGCGCTAATAAGATAGCCGTAAGCGCTAATAAGATAGCCGGAAGCTCAGTAGTTTGGGGTAACCGCTTGGACGCACGGCGTGTGGAGGGCGTAGGCATTGATAAATTTTAAAAAGAGCACCACTTGGTTAGTACTTGTATTGCCCTCAAATCAAGAAAGGGCCACGATGCAATAAGAACTACGGTACAGTTAAAATAAAAGTTACAGTTGACCGGGATTTGGGATTCGGGTCCTAATACGTCGCAGAGTAAGAAAGACAACACTAGTGGTATAACACAAGTCTTTATTGCGTAACGCAAAACAAGACACTTCTTACTATTTCTACAAACTTAACCTTGATAAACGTACGTATAGCTAGAAATATTGACGGTATTTGGAACACCACATTTACCGTGAAACAGGGTAACTAACTACTTATAAGCATAAAAAGTATAAAAAGAAACATAGCAACACTTGCAATAAAACCAAATCGTTTCAATAGTAACCCATTTACCTTTTTTACTACTGACCGAAACGCATAATACGAAAAAATAAAACAGAAACAAATACTTCAGCAGACATTAAGCGTCGAACCGGGAGGCTAAAAAAAAACTAAACAAATCCTTGAATCGTGGTTCTAGCAAGAGCTCTCCTTAAAACGCGATTGGGTTTTTTTCACTCAAAACAGATTAAGAATAATGAAATGTAAATAACCAAATCGAATGCTAGCCAGACGTCTACCGCTGATGCTAAATAATTTAAACTTATAAAATAAACAATAATCGTCTGATTCCTAAAAAAGCAAAAAAAGTAGGTAAAGCAATACTACTGCCACGAACAAAAAGTAACTGTGTAAAATAGAACCCCTAAAATTGGCTGATAAGCACACATATCCCCCAAACTGACAAACAAGTCACTGAACAACAATTATAAATTGTGTGGATGAAGACTGCATCACTTATAAATACGTTAATATCTAATAACTTTCTCGTTGTTTTCATGTTTGTTATGAAGCACTTAAAGCAGGTAAAGCAGGAAACACAAAGCACAAATCATACATGCAATTACATTAGCAAGTATCAAAAGATTAACATGGGTCACCTTGTATATAGGTTTAAGTTTACAGAGCAAGATTCAAGTACACATAAAACTACAAACTTCACAGTGATAAGCTTATAAGATAACATATGTTCAAAATACAAGTAGTAATAATAGCTAAAACGCCTTTAAATAAGACACTAACGAAGCATACTAGAACATTCGAAACTGAGCACCTGGTGTGAGTGGTATAATTATTATTTTTTATCTACTTGGAAAGTAACAAGTAAAATTTTAAGCGTATAATCTTGTTAATTGAATCTACATGACTAACGTTTAACTTTTTCGCCACTGTGTGGACATACATAACTCAGCTAATTTTTAAAACACTTACTTGAGTAAGTCTCAAATATACATTGAATTATGGACATTCAGTAATCTTTAACACGTTAAACGTTGGAAACGTCTTTTACCGGCCAAACCTGCACATAACCTGTGCTTGTAGCATACTTTCATGCTATTTTCGGTGTTTATTTGCGCTGTGGTTTTTAGAGTTATTTGCATCGCAAAGGTTGTGTAATGGAGCCCAGGTATGCAGATTTTCTACAGATCTTCAGTTGTTTTGTTTGTATGTCACATGGTAGGTAGGATTTATATGTCCCAGTAGTATTTCGTAGGGGACAGAATTATCCCAGTAGTATCGTATTTTACAGAAAGCGCCCATTTAGTGAACGTCAACTACAAGAAAGTGCGAACAATTTTAGCGGCTTTCCTTCCAATGAAGATCCGTACGCATGCTCTGATGACGATAGCAACTTTATCCCTTTATCGTCAGTGTAGAGTGGTTGAGTCTTTATAAAATAATGTCATTCCTGGATTTGATCATGAGCAATCAGAAAAAGACGAAAATGAAGGACCTTCCGCATCGTCCTCGGAATCTGATGATTCCAACGAAAACTATAACCCTCAGAACGCAGATTCAACTGCAATTACTGGGAAACAAATTGATTTAAACTTTGTCCCCCGAAAATCTGCGCCTATATAAAAGAAATGAGTTGTCCTTGTGAATCTAAATAGTGAATGTTGCGAGTTAGATGTCCTAACAGCATTTTTCTCTTTATAGCCTAATGCACAAAACGTATTGAAATGATTGACCGTAAAACAAAGATTCCAGCTACAGACTTGCATGAAATTATGACGGTACTAGGATGTACCCTCATTATGTCATATAACAAAATTCCTCCAATACATAACTATCGGTATTCTAATCAATCTCTCTGCAACGCAGTGATAAAGCGGGAAATAAATAGAGATAGGTGTACCTTGTTGTACAAAATGTATTACAATGAGTCTGAAAAGCCCCAAAATTGTTACTAAACTTATTACGTGGATGAAGTAATTCTTGCTTGAAATATACGTTTCAAAAGGCACGAACATACGGATATCGCCAATCTATCGACGAAACAATGATCAAGCAGTATCTATCACCAAAACCTGTGAAAAGATGGGGTAAAACTTTAGGAAAGGTGTGAATCGAAAACTGGATATATCTGTGATGTTAACATTTATCGCGTTATCGCGGAAAAGAAATCCAAGTTGTGGACGGTACTGTTGCGGACATAGTTGTAAAACCCTAACACGCTCAGTGAAAAACAGGAACGGTTCTACAGACGATTGATTTTCCTTCGATAGGTATTTTACCAGTGTAAAACTGATGAGATCCTTACCATTTGCATATTTTGGGACTTGTATCATCAATAGAAAAGACAATTCTGCAAGGGATGGTCAAGTGGAAAGATGCAAAGTCCCCGTATTATCGAACTGACACACGGATTCGGTTGGTTCTGCAAACACAAAGATAAGAGTAGAATTTCGCAGTCCAGATGCAATTATATTTCATAATAACTTTATGGGCGTCGTTGATCTGGGCGATCAGAAAGTAGAAACGTACGATATGGGCAGGAAATGGAGAAAGTGGTAGCACATATCTTTTATAAATTATTGATGTCAGCTCTAAATAGTTGGACTATCTTTACAGAAATTCAGCATCGCAAAATGTCTCTTCTCCGTTACCTGGTACCATTGGCCGAACAATTGATTGAACGAGGAAGAACAGGCTCAGGTGTCAAGAGACGACTGAGTGGAAGATGTGGACGACATGCCTATAGAATGTCCCACGCGAAGAAGATGCGAAAGATGCACTTTGAATAAGAAAGAGACACGTACCAAGATAATCTGTACATCTTGTAGGCTATCTACTAATAGTTCAAATACAGAATGTCTTTTCGATACTATTGGGACATACATATCCCAGACAACATCACTGTGGGACCCAGTCTTTTATTTTGAATAAATGAGTAAAAACAAATAAATAAATAAACTTACTCATATTATTTGTTTTTGAAGCCTATAGAATGGATTTTGAACAGTAAAACAAAAACTATTGTGTTAAAACATTTCAGTAGCGAAAGGGTGAAGTTTATGTCCAACACTTGTAAGTAACTTAAACTTTTATTTATAACTCGTTTATTAGAAGCGAGCAACACCCCAAATAAGTATGACGGTCGCAGGTGATTGTTCATTTCTCTGGGGCGCCCTCACGAAATAAATAAATAAGACTCACCAGTGAGTTGGTTGTGTCAGGAATACCCGAATGTGCTCCTTGATTTAACCTCGGTATTTTAGCCAGTCGTCGAGTAACTAACGGAGACAACCCCTTGCATTATGTCCGAGACAAGGCTATCGGAATGCGACATGCAGCACTCATGTTGATATGAAGTAGTTATCTAAGTATTTACAAATCCCAGTACGAGCAGTTTTCATGTATAGGTGAACTATTGATTTCCGCGCAACCCCAGAAGAATGACACCAAGATAAAGGAATCCATGTTTTAGTTACAATTGTAGAAACTTTAAATCTTTAAATAATAACCTGAAGGGTGTAGTAAATTTTAAAAAGAACTTACCTCCTGTAGAGACGAGGAAGTACGTAGCTTTGAAGGAAACTTTATATCTGTAAAACGAAATTTAGTATAATTTTAAGTTCATGTAAATGTTGTGGAAAGAACAGCAACTTTCCCAAACGTGTAGTTTCCTAAAACGCGCACTTGACAAAAAGGATGCTTTTAGAAAAACGAAAAAGACGGCCTCCTCTTCTTACCTTTCCTTTTTCCACCAATAAAAATCAGATCTTTTAAAAGGGGCGAAAACCTGAGTACATTTGGTGCGGAGATGCGACGTCTAGTTGTTCAGAATAGAAATCGTAACTAAGTAAGGTGTGTTGCCTACCAACCTGTATGTCAAGTTTTCAATTTTGAGAGAAAATAAACGCATCATAGCGTACTTTGTCTATTAGTAAGTCCATGAATGACTTTTTCTAGAAGTAATTACTATAACCTCCATAGTAGAATGTTCTACAGATGAATGATTGAATAATTCTTTACACATCCAGCAAATTACGTTTTAGCAGCAATATCACAAGCACTATTACTTTAAATTCCATGATTTCGGAAGGTAAACTATACTTACAGTTGTTTGATAACTTATCAACACAAATAACATACACAGATGTCATAATTTATAGTAACAGATTAGGACACAACTTCACTATCGACACTGATTTACTTGGTCATTAATTTATTCTAAATAATTGTTACGAGAGCTCGGTTCAAACACGTTTTACTCGAATACATGCACAAACACAAAATGGTTCCCACAATCGTTTCCGATGTATTAGCTGTGTGTTCTGGAAACCATATTAGTGATCCCTTAAATGTAAACTCGTCGACTCTAAACGACAAGTAGTTCTTTTAAATATCCAAGGTCTAACTACTAACAAACTGACTCAAATAGGATGGGATGACAACTTAAAATAGGATGGGATAATAACTTTTTGTGTCTTACAGATACTTAGTGTATTACAAATTCATTCAATTCTTACTGTATACTTAAACCAAATGCTATTTATAGTTACTGCACGTACAAGGTGGTGTATCGGTTTATTATAAAAATGTGCTCCGGTTGCAAGTTAGGCTTGATTTCACCAATACACAAATTAAGAGTCGTTCGGAAAATTATTTATTTAACTTAAATAACTATATATTTATATTTAATTACGTAACGGTGTCAACTGTTGGGCGGAGTACCGATGGCGGTTTCTAGGTTACAGCGCTTGATGCATATGAAAAGTGTCTTGTACGCTATCCAAAGATATAACACAGTCCAGATTGTGTATGGGCCAATTCTAAACTCTTGTACCTTTTCCAAACGGACTGTTTCTGAAGATAATTGCTTACTTTTTACATGTGTCAAAGCTTGAATGTAATTTTTGAAATACATTGTATTTTACACATTCAACATCGGTACAGGTAAATTATTCGAAATCAATTGTTCGAAAATCAAAATTTCGAATGAGCAATTATTCGAAAATCAATTGTTCGAAACTCAATTGTTCGAAATCAAATATCTGGAATATAATAGATTTATTTAAATTTAAGAGGGCACCGAATTTCAATTAATAATTCTTTATTGCTATTATTACAAAAAACCTCTACAAGATCTCATAACGTTGTGGTTCGGAAAATTTTAGTATAAATGTAAGAAACGAATAGTTATCTTTCCTTCACACTTACAGGCTTAGGACTGTAAGCGTAAAGCTGGCGTGTTTAGAAGTTTTGTTTAATTGTTTGTGTTTTTTTGTTTCTTTTTTTGTGTTTTTGTTAATTTTTTTTTATTTTTTTGTGTTTTCTTGTTTCTTTTTTTTGTGTTTTTGTTTCTTTTTTGATTATTTGTTTATAGTTATTATTATAATTTGTGTCAAACATAAAACATGAAATTTAGCAATTTAAATTTTGACAACTCTAAATATAAATACAACAAATTAATAGCTTAAGTTATGAGCTATTCCTTTAAGATAATCTAAAATATTACTTGGGTCGAAATTGTCTATGATATTTAATTCTTTTAGCGCAATAGCTATACTTTTTTCTTGGAGTTGGCGGAGGTGCTCCTGCGGTATATATTTTCAACACAATTTATTTTTACCAAATTATAAATAAATCTAACAATAAAATGACAAATGATTTGAGGTTTCGAAGATTTGGCAAGTTAAACCAGCTAGGTACCAGTTATTCTGGTACCTATTCCCCTTGCCCTGCAAGAATGTTTATTAAAAGGGAAATATTAGAATATTTAACAAGGTTAAAAAAATAATACAAACTTACTTTAAAGTTAATATATCTATTTTTGTATTCTATTCGGAATATTTTCTTATCGACTATGATTTTTTGAGACATTTCAACATATTTCGAACAATTGAATTTCGAACAATTGATTTTCGAACAATTGAATTTCGAACAATTGATTTTCGAATAATTGATTTCGAAGAACTGACTTTCGAAAAATTGATTTCGAACAATTTACCTAAATCCATTCAACATTAGAATGTTAATATTGAAAGTCCTTGAATAAAACTTTTGTATGCATTGATGTTGATTATTAGATACCTAACAGTGGTAGTGTATTGATGAAAATATGCAATTATTATCTTGAAGTTAGACATTTGTTTTCTTTTAAATAAAATTTATTCACAAAGGCATATTTCACGGTCAAACCTATATTATATAGAATACAATGTTTAAGATATGAATTAATTAAGTTGCAGAGACGGTGGTAGTTTTGGTTATTTTGCTAATTGAGTATTTACTAATGATACACGTCGATATCCAAATTTTACTTATTTGAATGAAGTGTTTGTAAGTTTTCCATCGCTGATGTGCATTGTTAAACAAACCGCGAATCATTCCTTATATTTTTTATTGAGAAATAATAAAACGAATTTTAACGTTGTAATGGTCTAGATTTTTAAATGTTTGTTTATCATGAAAACAAATTTATTTCCAACACAAAAGACATATAAAATTACTTTCACCACTCATTACATAAGATTTTACGGGTTATTTGTTTGTACTCCCTTATACAATACCTTATCAGTAATTAACGGATAATGTGTTAATTAATCCGTGGGTTTGATTTCAGATTAATTATTTTTAAGTGAATAATTTTATTTCTACATTTTGGTTTTAATACTCAATATGGAACGTTTACAGATTTCCCATAATTTAATAAATATCAACTTTTGCGAACACTGTGAGTTGCATAAAATTAATGCTCGTAATCTTATATTAATTACTGGATGCTCTGGTAAAGAAAAGAATCACTCTTGAAAAATACATTGAACGTAGCTCATTGTTATTAACTACGAAACTAATGATAAATACAGATATATACTTGTAGGCGATTTTAACATTCATTTCGGGACTACAGATAATCGTACTTAGGAATTTAGTAATTCAGTGTAATTCTACAACCTCTAATTATTGTAGTTATGTGGCTAAATTTGCATTATTGTATATTAAGCACAGGTAGTACCCCGGCACCTTCCCCTCGCCTCTTTTTACGGTGCAAGCCCCCACGCCACCCCTATTTATACTCCCACGTGGGGATCGCGTTTTCCACCCTTATTTTTACTCGCTTACGTATAGGGCGTGTATTTTCAACTCTTGATGGAATTTTTAACCCTAATTAAAGACCTTTTGACAGCTATTTTTAAACCCTAATTATTATTGGTAGTATTAGGGACCTTTTTTTTGTTTTTATTAGCTTATGTGAAGGACCGTATTTATTACCCTTATTTTATGATTTCTTTTGGGGTTATTTCTCAAACCTTAATTAAGGACTTTTTGACAGCTAGGACTTTTTTATGGTTGCTAACGTGAGGACTGTATTTAGGGGTAGGGGCTGGTCTTGGCCTGGCTTAGGGCTGTATTTAGGGGTGAGGCTGAACTGGGGGCTGGGGCTGTATTTAAGGCTTAGGGTTGTTTCTGATAGATCATTTTTCTTGTTTTTCTCAGCTCGGGTATTCTAACCGGATTTATAATTAGATTTTTTCAATAATTTAATTTAACCCTAGGTTATAATGTTAAGAAAAATGTTATTAAGGATATTTCTATTAATACTCATGTGTATCTGTTTATGTCTATTATACTAAGAAAATGTTATTGAAAATATTTCTATTAATACACAGCGCGTTTATATACGAAATTACAACAGCATATTTTTAAACTATTTTAGCTTTCAGTAGCATTATCGGTCATGTTATATGTAATTTAACTGAATTTTACCCGAAACTTTTTTCAATACTGATATTAACAAGTATTAATGTTTATCTAATACTATAATTCTGATATAGATAGCATTTTTTGTTTAAATGTAATTTGTAATAGGTTTTATTATAAAGTATTGTATAATTACCTTTAAAATGTTTTTACACTTCCTTTTTAATTACCGGTTGTAACCTTCTGCTTACATAACTTCAACTTATACACGAAATAAAAATGACCTTCACGAGTTTATATAATTATTGTACTGCATTTTTATTTACCTCGAGCTCGTGTAAAAGTTAATTAACGCTTCATTTTAATGGAGCTATCAGCTGTTCCTAATTGCAAGGTCATTAAAACACACCAGGTAGTATTTCGAAAATGTTTATCTAGTGGATTTCTGTAAATGCATCATACAATTAAAAGAAGACAATGCCCTTGATATTAAAAAGATGATTAACACCTTTGATTTAAAAAACTTAATTATGAGGATCAGTTCAGACAGAATAAACTTTTAATTATTTCCATAAAATCTGAAATATAACAATAAAAAAGTGTATTTAAAGATTACTTCAGAATACTGCTCTGTAATAAAAATGATGATTAGTTTTAAGTGTATTTTCTACATTTTAATTAAAATTATTTTTTTTCCAATGAAGTTAAACGACTGATCTAGTTTAACAATAAGTGTTTTATACCGTAATGACTAGGTTATAAAACGTTTAGCTAAAATAAAACGTTATTAAAATTATTACATTTCTTTTGATGCCAATTTTTGCTTTATATGTACAAATTATGTTATTACCTGACTTCACCTTCAGATCATTCGAAGATAAATATCATATTTATTTTACCTTGAGAAACAAGTTGGCCTTTGAAATTAGCCTTGAAGTTAGTTATGAAACTTATTCTACAACAGCATACTTATTCTACCTTGAGAAAATTGTTAACTATGAGAAACACGTTGACCTTGAAGTTAGTCATAGGTTTTGAAGCCTACCTTGAAATTAGCCTCGGGACCTGGAAGAATAGTATAAAAGCGTGCACCAGGGTCTAGTTAATTACCCTCTCTCCTAGCCACACCTTCTCAACCACCTACACCTGCCTTGAGTCCTAAACCCGTTTCACCCAATCCTATACCTACCCGCCCCCAATCCTCGAGATATTGCGTCCGCAATATCCGAATCCATCACCTCACAGAAATCCTCTTCAATTCCTAAACCCTTAACCTCCCGTGGTTGAACTTAACATTCAACCACAATCACCTCTCCTCCTCGAAACCTCCTCTCCCTTACCGGATGGAACGCAGCTTAGGTTGCGACACCACTTCAGTGAACCTTCCTCACCCTATCACAGTTATCCGGGTCCACATACCTCCATTCCTAAACCTCCTCCTTTTCCTGCGTGATTCGTCACGTGGATAAGGACATCCTTCCAACGAGATCCTCGACGCAATCGACCTGCCTCACGTGAGAAAGGCCGTGCGCATCACCTCGAAGGCCACCAACAAACCCACATCCCTAGTCCGCGTCATCACAAATTCCCAAACCACCCTAGAGTTCCTTTTAGCAACCGGTGTCTCCATGTTCGGGAGGCACTTCCGTTGCAACCTTCCCTCATCCTGCCTCTCCCCATGTATTGTGTCACCTGCACGCAGGTGGGACATACCTCTGAGGAGTGCCCGACCCGATCCATCAAATTGCCCCAACTGTGGCGGAAGCCACAGATCCACATCCTGTAAGTCCGCGGCAAACCCAAAGTGTAGCAACTGCGGGATGCCCATCCTACCTACTCCTTTATGCCGGATGCGGCGGAACCTCCCAGTTCTCCGTCACAGATGGCAATCCTTGATCCCATCATGTCCGACGAGTCTGACTCTGAAGACACCCTTCACCTTAAACCAATCCCCGACACAGATCCCGTCACAATCAAATCCTTCGTACAAGTCCTTACCCACTCTCTAGACCTGTTCCCTCACCACCAACGCCGCGTGATCCGAACCATAGAATCCTTATCCTCAACTTTTCCAACGGCGTATCAACGTCTGCGTAGCCGGTACGCGGAGGAAGGTCGCCGTAGTCCGCCAACCCCATCCTTAAACGCCTTTGTTCAATGGACATCATAACAGGGACCATTAATGCTAGGGCGTTCGTCGGAAACGCCCTAATTAAACACTTCTTACACCAACACAATGTACACGTCCTTTCAATTACAGAAACCAAACTCTCACAAAATGCACTACAATTTAACACGTATAATTCCTTCACAACCATAGCGCACACGGAACCGCCCTCCTAATTAAAAACTGTTTCCTTCAACTCCATTTCAACTACCTGCATCTGCAGCAACTCGAATGCGTTGCTGCAACGGTGCCTTCCCACTCCCATAGTATTCATATCCTACTACAATCCACCCGGGCACAATACACTTTCCGATGACCTGTTAGTTTATGCCTCCAGCCTCCCAAATGCAGTCATCCTAGGAGATTTCAATTCCGCCACATTCAATTCGGTGACACCGCAACAAATGGAAACGGCAACAGACTATCATCTGCTCTGTTGCAGTTGCCTATGTTGAGGATCGCCAATACACAACCCACTTATTTTGACCACTTAGGAGCCTCAATAATAGATCACATAATAGTTTCCGAATCAATAGCACTACTTCGATCGTGAGTGCTTTCTAGGCACCACGATAACTTCAGATCATATTCACTGCTGGTCAAAACTTCATTTTGTCCAGCTCCCCAATACCCCTCAAAACACAATCATTAAAGATTTTTCGAACGCAGACTGGAATGTGTTCGCCGAACACATCTCCAACAACCTTCCTACACCCGATCTTCAAACTACCAAGATCTCGAGAGAGCCATTAGCGACCTAACTTCAGTAATAACGGAAGCGGTCGACACCTCAGTCCCGCTTAAAAACATCGACATTTTCAAAAAACCGCTCCCACGACACATAGTGAACTGGATCAAAGAGAAGAGACGAATCTATCGTCAATTCTTGAGATCGCTCTCAAGACGGAATACAATCGCCTTAACGCCTTAATCAGGCGAGAAGCCAATAAACACGCAGAAGACTCCTGGGCTAAAGCCACTTCCCAGTTAGATTATCGAGACGGTAAACGCTTCTGGCAACAGTTTGACAGACTGACCAGAAGAAAAATTAACCCGAAATCCCATCTAACCGACCTTCAGGGCAACCTAATCTCCTCCGACCAAGGAAAGGCCGATTTCTTTGGTCACCACCTCCAATCCGTACTCCAATCCCCCAACGATCCACAATTCGATCCTGGTTTCAAGGTATTCCTCGAGAACCGTCTCGTGGAATTCCGAAACCTTAACCTTCCCGAACCCCTACTAGATAACCAGAGTCCTTTCTATGCCCCAATTACGCCCGACCAGGTCAATGCCTATTTTAAAAAAGGTAAAAACTCAGCCCCAGGCCGCGACGGCCTCAATAGAAAAATCCTCCGACACCTGCCCGGCCCATGCCTCCAACTACTCTCAAACATATATAATAAGTGCCTAACCCTCTCTTACTTCCCGACGGATTGGAAATCGGCCTCCACCGTCATGATACCAA
The DNA here is from genome assembly GCA_036346205.1 of Vesta saturnalis. Classification (NCBI taxonomy): domain Eukaryota; kingdom Metazoa; phylum Arthropoda; class Insecta; order Coleoptera; family Lampyridae; genus Vesta; species Vesta saturnalis. The sequence continues at coordinate 648,232 of JARFJB010001043.1, forward strand.
AACCTCACGCAGACCTAACCTCACCTAATTCCTACAGACCCATATCCCTCCTGAGTTGCCTCGGAAAATGCTTTGAGCAAATTCTAGCCAGGCGGCTCAGGGAACACCTAGAGTATAACGACCTCCTTCCCAACAGCCAATTCGGCTTCCGCCCAAACCGGACGTGTCACGATCCCTTGTTGAAGCTGCTTACCGAGACCACCAGAGCATTCAACCATAAGCAATGTAATCTGGCTGTGTTCTTGGATATTAAGCAAGCATTTGACAGGGTCTGGCACGCCGGTCTCCTACAAAAAATCCGAAACCTTAACATTCCCGACCCTTTCTCCAAACTCCTGCTTTCGTACCTGACCAATCGATCGGTCAGGGTGAAAGTGGGTAAATACCTTTCAGACCCTTTCCAACCCACTGCAGGCGTTCCGCAAGGTTCTGCTTTAGCCCCCATCCTTTACACCATATTTGCTTCAGATATCCTCAAGTTACCCAACCCGGAGTAGTCGTTGCGCAGTTTGCAGATGACACCGCCTTCTGGTCGGTTAATCGGAACAGCGAAACGGCCTCCAACCATATCCAAAACCCTTCGGAACTTTTCCAACTGGGCCAACCGGTGGAGAGTCTCCGTTAACCCCTCAAAACCCAAGCAATCCTTTTCCGCCACCCTAATTACGTAGATGACAAATTCCCAAACCTATCCTCTAGAAATGTCTCCCTCACCATTAACCAAGAAAGAATCCCCTGCAAGACCAAATCACATACCTAGGAATCCTATTCACCAGAACACTTAATTGGCTGATGTTAGGAAAACTCTTAACAGAATTAGAAACCGTGCAAACCTACGCCCTCCGGGTCGAATCAGAGGTTGTCACCCCAAACACTCCAACACACATACAAAACTTACATCCGCCCTGTTATGGATTTCCGAGCACCAATATACACAAACATTAACCCTAACCACCTTTCCTCTATAGCATCCTGTGAACGCCGAATATTTAGACGTATACACGGGCTACTTCAGGTACCCAAGCAACCTCACAACACAACACGCAAACATACCACCAATCACAAACAGAATCCAAACACTAGAAAAACTTTACACACAAAGAATTTTCGGCGATACCATCCCTACCAAAGAAATCATCACAACTTCCTACACCTACCAACCTCCCAAATTCCCCGTAAAAACCCAAACTTAAATTCAAACACCCCGATCTTAACCCAATTATTAGACGACATCCCAGAGGAGATAGAAGAGACCTCGATAACATTCCTTATGCACTCATCGTCAAATGGATAACGACCACGCAAGGATACCGGCTAACGAATCGTCTACACCCCTCACCACACTCAACCACATGACACCTAAACCTAAATACTCACAACATTAATAAATCAGACCTTCAAACTTTTTACACCAAATAAACCCTCAAAATAATTTCTTTTTTTACCCACCAAAATAATAAACTCATGATTGTAAACCACAATTACAAAAACATCCACAACAATAATGGAATGACCAGGGCTGAAGAGGAGGAATCCTGAACAGTCTACGAATAAGCATATAAGCATAAAACATAAGCATACTAACCAAAAGCATGAGCATACTAACCTAAAAAAAAAAATAAAAAAAAATAAAAAAAAAAAAAAAAATCTAGTTAATTTAGTTCTGTTTTGAAGAGCATCATATCGCTATGAAATCTTTACCAGCTAAGCAGATTTTGGGATTGTTTCACAGTGGTGTATTATTAACCGACGAATTGCTGATAAAGGCATACAATATTATTAATCATAAAATTGTATTTGAGAATAATAATATCGATTCGATGGAAGAGTACGATAATTTTGTTGAAGCTGGAAGGGCTGGGGAATGTAATATTGATTGTTTTATTTTAAATTTTAATTATCTTTTTATAGCCCTGCTCAAGTAAATATGGATGATGTGTTTGACGATGATGAGATGATGGAAACTAGCTGCAGGTATTTGATAACGGTATGTCTTTTTTAAAATTTTTATTGTATTACTGAACGAGTACATTACAGCAAAACCAATCGGGTTCAGGCTCCCAGCAACAGGCAGGGCCACCCTCTACAAGATTCAATCATATTACTATAATTGGGGAATCAAATAGTAAATTTATAAAAAAAATTAATACCACATGTAAAACGCTACGATTTAACTTCAATGACGAGACGTACAAGGATAATCCCTTAACGTGGTTACAGGTAAAAATATGCTATTTACTAAAAATTTATCTAACACATATCTTTTTTACAGAGTGCATTTGAGGAGCTGTATTCATATACTGTAAAGGATGCGGCTCCATCAGACCGTGTCGGGATAACGCTAAGAAACCCGAATTTCCCAGATAAACCAATAGGCATTTCATTTAGAAGAGTGGTCCACTTGTCGCTGAAAGTGATAATGTCGCTGCTGGAAAAGGTAATGCAGAGCAATGCTAGTTTTTTCTCAAGTGACTTATTAGTGTTAAACGTTGACAGAGTGGTTTTGCCTGTACGCTATGGACGCAAAAACCTGACGGGGTTAAAATTTGCAGACTTTTGTAAATCCAAAAGACAAGGTATTGTTGTTGTACCATCAACAATAAAAGATAATAATTGTTTAGCTCGCGCTCTAGTTATAGCTATTGCATTTAAAAGTAATGGTGCAATGCGAGGTATTGGAAATGGGCCCCTTACTTCAAGAGCGAGCTATACAGCTTTGCCAAGACAGTGGTGTAGATCTTAGTCAGGGTGGTAGTTACGAGCATATTCAGGCATTTCAAAATCATTTAGCTTCATATACCATTGTAGTTTATAATTCGCTATAGGTGATCGGTTTATTTTGAGGGTCCTAGGGAACCAGGGTAGAGTAGTTTTAAATTTAATATTAGAAGACGAGCTTATAATGTCATTACTAGTCTCACTTCGGCTTTACTTGCAGTTATTACTGCGAACAATGCAGAAAACGGTATAATAACAAAAAGATCACATGAAATGTATGTACCAGTGCCCGCGTGTCATCAGAAACCACCTTGTTCTATTGAAAACCCGAAAATTGTTTGCAATGATTGCAGGAGATTTTTATGGGTGAATGTCTTAAAAACATAAGGACTCTAAAGTATGCGAAAAATTGCGTAGATGTTTAAAATGTCTTAAAACCCATGAAGTAAAGGGTAAACATAGATGCGGATACAGCGCTGCCCACATGCATGAGCGAAAACCTATCGGTCATCTTGCTACATGGCCGTTAACAAAGCTCGACGTGACAGCAGTAATGGTAAACCATCTATGTTTATCTTTTATAATTTGGAGTGTATGCAAGAGAAGGTGTGTGAGGGAACGAATGATAGATTTCTGCATGAGCTCAATCTATGCGTGGCCGCGAATGTTTGCTCTGTCTGTATCAAACACGCTGACAATTTAGATGAGCCGTGCTCAGTATGTAGCAAAAGAGTGCACATTTTCAGGGAAAAACCTGTTGAATCGTTTCTGTCATATGTTGCCGAGAGACCAAGAAAATTTAAAGTTACGTGCATCGCACATAATATGAAAGGGTACGACGGGTGTTTTGTGCTTAGATGCATGCTAACTAATAATAATCAGTGGAAACCCAAAGTCATCACCAATGGCTTAAAACTAATTTCAATTCAGTGTAGTGATATTAGGTTCATTGACTCTCTTAATTTCATCCCGTCACCGCTCTCGCACATTTCCAAAAACTTTCAATTTCCCCTTTCTCTTCAACTCATCCGTGAACCAGAATTAAGAGGGTCCATTGCCAGCACTGGAATATTACTGTGCAGATCAGATGTCTACGAAAGATCGTCAAAAACTCTTAGACTGGTACACGTCCCAGGGTAATTATGTTTTTAAGATGAGTGAGGAGATTGTGAAATATTGCCTGATGGATGTTAAGATCCTTGTTAAAGGTTGCATTAGCTTTTGGTCCACCTTTACGAGCCAGAATAAAGTCGATCCGTTTGAGGAGGCTACCACTATTGCTAGTGCGTGCAATAAAGTATTTCGTAGACGCTTTCTCAAAGAGAACACAATAGGACTTATATCGAAAGGCGGTTATCGACGGGCTGACAACCAATCCAGAATCGCGATACAATGATTACGTTGGATGGAACATTTACAGCAAGTGAACAGACAACACGCGGGGAAATCTCGCGAGTTTAGAACACCTGAAGGTGTTAAGGTCGACGGATATTGCGCTGCATCAAATACAGTTTTTGAATTTCTTGGTTGTTACTGGCACGGTTATGAAGAATGTTTCCCCAACCAGGCCAACATGGATCCTAAGCTCGGTGTAAGTACTTCCATGCTTGAACGGAATGAAACCACGGTGGCACGGTCCCAGTTTCTACGTGAGCACGGGTATAATTTAGTCGAGATACGTGAATGTGATTTTAAAAAACAAACACGTGCTAACGACGAATTGCGAGCATTTATTCAGAGTCTGGGTAAACAAGATGACGAACCCTTAAACCCACGCGATGCATTTTACGGAGGTCGCACTAATGCTAGTAAGCTTTATCATGAATGTGACGATATGAGTGAGAAAATAATGTTTTATGACGTGTGTTCATTATATCCATTTGTAAATAAATACTGTAAATATCCTATAGGTCACCCAAAAATTCATGTAGGGTTAGATTGTAAGAACATTTCATTAGACACGGTAGAGGGTTTAGTTAAATGTCAAGTACTGCCGCCCTCTAATGTCTACCACCCTGTTTTACCATTAAAAATGCACGGCAAGTTGATGTTTTTATTATGTAGGACGTGCGGTGTTGAGTTAAATCAAGGGGAATGTAGACATAGTGAAACCGAGCGCAGCTTCCTTGGAACATTTGTAGCTGACGAACTGCGTAAAGCTATCTCTAAAAATTATAAAGTCCTTGATGTTTTCGAAGTTTGGGAATACGATGTAACCACGTATGACAGAGCAACTAAACAGGGTTACATTGATAATTTCCTGAAACTAAAGCAGGAATGTTCAGGTTGGCCTAGCCATTGCACGTCAGACAGTACAAAATTGAAATACGTAACGGAGTATTATGAGAAAGAGGAGATTCGACTAGAGGCGAGTAATATTAAGAAAAACCCCGGTTTAAGGTACTTGGCTAAACTTATGCTGAATTCTTTTTGGGGTAGGTTTGGTCAACGCGAGAATTTAACCCAGTGCAGTATTGTATCTGAACCAAATGACTTTTTCAAATTGTTTACCGATCCATTGGTTCAGGTACAATCCATAATACCTATAAATGATAATGTTGCAATGGTGAAATGGGATAGACCAGAAGGTGAGGGTGAATCACAAAACACAATTAATGTATCCATAGCCGCATACACGACAGCTCATGCACGTTTAGAGCTATATAGTTACTTGGAGAAACTAGACCGTCGTGTTCTGTATTACGACACAGACAGTGTCATATTTGTCGCAAAACCCGACGACTGGAAGCCAACATGTGGGGATTTCCTTGGCCAGATGACCGACGAGCTGGAGACGTACGGTGAAGGAAGCTATATAGCCGAATTTGTTAGTGCAGGACCGAACAATTATAGTTATAATGTGTTTTCAACCAGTGAACAGACAATTAAATCCGTGTGTAAAGTGAAGGGCATTACCTTAAACTATAAAAACTCACGACGCGATGAAAGACATGGTGCTTAGTAATAGTAAAGACTCTTTGTTTGTACATAATGACAGAAAAATTGTTAGAGACAGTTGTTACAATGTATTAAGTAGACCTGAGTCTAAGCAGTATAGGCTAAGTTATTCTAAGCGACGTAGAATAGAAAATTTTGATACTCTTCCATACAGAAAGAATTATTTTAGTTATCAACTCCTAGCTCCTTGAGGGCTAATTCCAGCTCCTAGCCTTGACTCGTTTTCGTGTTTTTTTTTGTTTTGTGTGTTTTCGTGTTTTTGTTTTGCGCGTCTGTGTGTTTCCATGTTTTGGGTTTATTCGTTTGGTGTGTTTGCATGTTTTCGTTTCGTGTGTTTGCAGATTTTCGTATTTGCGTGTTTTCGTGTTTGCGTGTTTTGGTGTTCGCTATTTTCGTATTAGCGAGAACTTGGTTTTCGTTTTTTGTTTGCTATTTTCATGTTAGCGAAATCTTGGCTTTCGTTTTTCGTGTTTCCATTTTGTGTGTTTGCGTGTTTACGTGTTTTCGCTTGTGTTTTCGGTTTGCGTGTCTGTGTGTTTGCATGTTTTGTTTTTCGTTTGGTGTGTAGTCTCGTTTTCGTGTGTGGCAGATTTTCGTAGTATTTTTTGTGTGCATGTGGTTTTGGTGTATTTGTATATTTGAGTGTTTTGCGTGTTTCATTTTTGTGTGTTTCATGTGTTTCGTGTTCTTGTTTGGCGTCTGTGTTTCCAGTTTTGGGTTTATTCGTTGTGTGATTTTCGTTCGTGTGTTTGCAGATTTTCATTTGCGTTTCGTTGCGTTTTTGTTGATTTTAGAGAACTTTTTTTTGTTTTATTTCATGTTAGCAAATCTTGGTCGTTTTTCGTGTGTTTTTCGTGTTTCCATTTTTGGGTTTGCGGTTTACGTGTTTCGCTTGTGTTTTCGGTTTGGGCTTTGGCATGTTTTGGTTTTTGTTTGGTGTGTTTGTTTCGTTTTCGTTTCGGTGTTTGCAGATTATCGATTTCGATTTTTTTGTGTGCATGTGTTTTTGGTGTTTGCGTATTTGTATATTTGAGTGTTTTGCGTTTGCAGGTTTGAGCTTGTGTCCATGCTTGCGTGAAGCGTGATAAGGAGAAAACGAGAGAAACGCAAGAAAACGATAGAAAGAGAGAGAGAGAAGAGAGGAAGAAGAGAGAGAAGAAGAGGGAGAAAGAGAAAAAAAGAAAAAAGAAAAAAAAAGAGAGGAGAGGGAGAAGAAGAGGGAGAGGGAGAAGAAGAGAGGGAGAGGAGAGAGAAGGGAGAGGAGAGGAGAAAAAAAAAGAGGAGAGGGAGAGGAGAAAAGAAGGGAGAGGAGAAAGAAGAAAAAAAAAAAGAGGGAGAGGGAAGAAGAGGAGAGGGAAAGAGAGAGAAAGAGGGAGAGGGAGAGGGAAAGAGAGGAAAAAAAGAAAAGAGAGAGGGAAGAAGGAAAAGAAGAAGAGAAGAGGGAAAAGAGGAGAGGAGAGGGAGAAGAGGAGAGGGAAAAAAAAGAGGAGAGAAAAGAAAAAAAAAAAAAGAGAAAAAAAAAAGAAAGAGAAGAGAGAGGGAAGAAAAGGAGAGGGAAGAGGAGAGGAGAAGAGGAGAGGAGAAAAGGAAGAAGAGGGAGAGAAAAAAAAGAGAAAAAAAGAGGAGAGGGAGAAGAGAGAAGAAAAGAAGAAGAAGAGAGGAGAGGAGAAAAAGAAAGGAAGAGAGAGGAGAGGAAGAGGGAGAAAAAAAAAAAAGAGAGAAGAGAAAAGAGAGGGAGAGGAGAAGAAGAGGAGAGAGGGAGAGAGAGAGGAGAGGAGAAGAGAGAGGAGAGGAAGAAGAGGAGAGAAAAGAAAGAGGAGAGGAGAGAAAGAAGAGGAGAGGAGAGAGGAGAGGAGAAAGAGGAGAGGGAGAAGAGGAGAGAGAGGAGAAAGAAAGAGGAGAAGAGGGAGAGGGAGAGAAGGAGAGGAGAGAGGGAGAGGAGAAGAGAGAGGAGAGGAGAGAGGAGAGAGAGGAGAAAGGGAGAAGAGGAGAGGAAGACGGAGAGGAGAGGAGAAAGAGGAGAGAAGGAGAAAGAGGAGAAAGAGGAGAGGAGAAGGAGAGAAGAAACGGGGAGGAGAGAGGACAGGAGAAGAGGCAGAGGAGACGGAGAAGAGGAAGAGGAGAAAAGAGGAGAATATGATGACGAGAAACGGAGACAAGACGGAGACGAGACAGGAGATGGAACAGAAGATAGAGGAGAGAGTAGAAAAGTTTGAAAGAAGCGGAAGAAGATCGGAGAGGAGAGGAGAGGAGAGGAGAGGAGATAGACGGAGACGGAGACGGAAGATGACGAACGGAGAGGAGAGGAGAGGAGACGGAGAGGGAGAAGAGAGAGGATGAGAGGAGAGGAGAGGAGAGGAGAAGAGAGACGGAGATGAGAGAGAGGAGACAAGACGGAATAGACGGAGAGGAGACGGAGAAGAGGAGACGGAGACGGAGACGGAGACGGAGACGGAGACGGAGAGGAGACGGAGACGGAGAGGGAGAGGGAGAGGGAGAGGGAGAGAGAGGAGGGAGAGGAGAAGGAGAGGAGAGGAGAGGAGAGGAGAAAAAAGGAGAGGAGAGGGAGAGAGAGAGAGAGAAGGGGTCTATAAGATACAATTTAAAAGAGCATGCACAATTGCCTAGCCTCCAGGGGTTACAACCAAAAGGATCTTAATTAAGGCTGAAGATAATTACCAGAACTTGGCCAAAAGTGAAATGAGCTAATAAGCCGATTGAGCGATAATGAAAAAAAAGTCGATTGCATAACCTTCTAGACCTACACATGTACATGTAGATTTCATATCATTTTAAAGCAAATTTCCCTCCCTTTCAAATAAAGTAAGAGTATGTGTAGGTTATACCTTTTTCAATTTCCGAAAAAACCGGAAGTAGTGGTTTCATCAGGATAATAGCATTTCATTAGCGCAAATAAAGAAAGTTTATTTTCAAAATCCCAAGTCTGTAATCAAAATAGTCAGAAAGTTATAACAATATCAATATTAAATATTTGAGAATTCATACTTCCTACAGTAGTAGCTTTAGAAGAAGCAGGTTGGTCGCATTTATAAGAGTGGCTGGTTGCCTACAAAATATAAAAAAAAACAAAAAAAGTGCTTGGTGAGAATTTTGAATAAATCAATTTCGAATAATTGCTTAAAACCTTAAATTTATGCAAATTTATGCCTTAATTCATTACGTAAAGAAATCTTTTTAAAGAACGTTTATTTAACTACGCATATCTATTTTCAATTATTTTATACGGTATCAGAAATATATATTTCTACAACAAAAATGTATATGTGATTGTAACTGCGGCCATATTAAAAGTTTAAAAAAATTGCAAAAAATGGCATTCCATGGGAGTTATTGATGACCAGAATATTAATCTTCTATGTTAAAATTTAAAAATTTGCCCAGACAGACATTTTGAAAAATTTACTAAAATTTTGTATTTCGGGTTTAACATCAAAATAACGCAACTTATTTTTTTGGATTTTTTCGACCGCAACACTTCCTTAGTTTAAGAAGAAAGTAAAAATGTGTATAATGGCATTTAATAATTCAAACGAAGTGTAAATACTCCCCTCAATCAAATTGGGACCTCTGTGGAGAAACCAAAAGAGAATAGATATAATGAAGAAAGAAGTTCGGGTGTAAACTCAGAACAAGATGCCAAAAAAAACCTAAAGTAAAAAACCGTATCCCAACCTTTGACTAATCTAAGGCGTCAGACAAACCAAAATCCAAACTGAATGTATAAATATAAAATCCCTAAACTCGGAGCAAACCTCATTTAAGAGCGATAAGAATGAAAAAAAAAGAAAGTGACTTTTAAGCGTGGAGCGAAACAAACGTATGTACCACCAATTATATAATACAATCAATTCAAGCAAGAAACGAAAAATCACTTTGACCCCAACTCCCTTGCCGAGTCCTTCGCCAAATCAGCCGGTAAAAAATATTAATTTAGAGATAAAGTAGCATGCATCAATAAGTTAATTAATTAATTAAAATAATTAAATCTCAGTTCATAAAACTATGAAAATTCAAAGCTTTCTTCTTTCATTCATAAGTACCATTTTTAACCTCAAACGAACCAGAAATGAAATGAAACGCGCCAGTCCAACTTGAACTTCCCTTTTCCCATTATAGAAATAACCTGCCATTTTTAAAAACGAAATAGATTGTGAAACAAATTCAAAAATGTGTACGATGGCGCTATTGTAATGTAAGTTTCTGAAGTTATATGAAACTGAAGTTATCAATATTTAAGACTATATTTAATAAATAATATAAACAATTCCTAAAATTGTTTAGTTTAAAATGTGGTGTCATTATATCGTGTACACCAGCCACTATAACAACAGAGCCATTATAACTAGATTGTTAGCCACCTTTTTGATATCATCCACCACACAGTTAAATTTAGCATTCGGTTTGAAGACAGATTTCGCTTGAAAATTTTGTAAACGCGATTTACCTACAGCCTTCACTGATGTGGATTGAATTGCGAATTTCGAAAATTCTTCCTTTATTGATTTTTACGCAATGTTTCGAGTTCATCGAAATACAATTTACTGGTTATCTTGTCATGAGATTTATTGTTTGTTTTGGATTGCAGTTTACCATGAGTTTTCCCTGTAAGTACCACATCTCGCAGTCGATTGTCAGCTTACTTACTTTATTGGAGGGTTGCATACCCACCTGGTGCGTATTAGGTCGGTTTGTGTACTTTTTGTGGGGGCTGGGTTTACAGTTTCAACGTAGGAATTATCTCCATATGTAACGTTTATAGTGGATTTTGATTTTGGATTTAATAATTATAATTGAGACTTAAGTTCAACATGTCTAATTTCCATTCTCAGGTTTCAACACAAGTAAGAAGAGCTTGGAATTTTGTTTTACTGCTTATACTAATTTTACAACAAGCACCATTAAAGGGAACAGTATCGGTCATAGAGCATGTTCTTGCCATAACTAGTTTGGGTGTATTTGGTACACCTAAATGTCTAATTAAGTACAATTAATCAGGCGAGTTTGAGTCAACTGGCTCCATCCAGTGGCGTAGAATATGTTAAGTTAATCACTTTAAGTAACAAAAAACACACATCCTTGCTTTTTTTGAAGAAATATTTTTTTGTTAAATTCAACATTTAATTCTGCAAATTAAATCATACTTAGTCGATTCGGCCCCCGTTTTTGAAATATTTTGCATTAACATAAACGACTACATTATTCAGTAATAACCAAATTAAATAAAACAGAGATTGATTTGCATTTGACAGTTACGTATCTTATGTTTGCTAAAATTCCAGACGAAATGCTTGTGTACCAGTTGAAATTGAGGAACAAATTTTAGATTAAGTTTATGAAAATTCATCCATAAGTACGCGTGAGTTAGCTTTAGAATTTGGTGTGTCGCATAGCAAGTCTTGGAAAGTTTTATGAGAACAAAATTTACATCCCTTTCACCTACAAAAAGTGCATGCATTATTGCCTGCCGACCATCCTCGTCGAATGAATTTTTGCGAATGGTTTTCAAATAGAAATGCTGAAGATGTACTATTTGTTAGAAACTTATTGACCACTGATAGAGTGTATTTTTTCCCGAAATGGAATAATAAACTTGCATAATTCCCACAAATGGTTAGATGAAAATCAGTATCCAACTGTAGTTACAGCTCACCAACATAGATTTAGCGAAAATATTTGGATAGGTATACTAGACGATCACCTAATCGGACCTATCCGTTTTCCTCAAAGACTTACTGGCGAATTATAGCTAATTTTTTTGAGAGATTTGCCAGAATTGTTTGACGACGTACCCTTAGATGTTAGAATGAACATGTATTTCATGCATTGTATTGCGCTCCCTACGTTTAGGGTCAAATTTATAATGCGCCCTTCTGGTTTGGTAACCCAACGCGGTTTTATTTTGCCTCGGCTTTGCTCAATCGGGTTTATTTTATAAACGGGGTGTGGTTCGTAGTAAGTACTGGATGGGCTTAACACTGTAACCTTAAATAAAATCCGTAAACCATTTTTAACACGTATATTAAACAAATATTTACAATAAATAAAATAAACGGTAACTAACAAAATATGTTTGTGAGAACTCCCTGGTCCGGGTCCTGGCGTCACTGGGTGCGAAGTCGCTTCTGTGAACAAAAGATAGTCTTTTTAATCTATTCCTTACCTAAGAGGCAAAGTTTAGGTTACGGTCCTGCATGTACAGCAGCGCGAGCGTTATCCTTGATACAGTGGTTGATCGGAGCGCCAGCGCAATGAACTCGAATCGTTGAGAAAATCGATATCGTGCTTATATGTTAGTAACTCTGGAGCGCTGAAGCAAGGATGTCCTACTCCTCGAAATAATACACGCGAATGCGCGTCTGCAAACGCGAGATCTCGGACGGACTTTTCTACTTATGACCGGTTTAATGTAGGCAATTAGATTATTTATCTAACTAACTTAATTACCGATCTCTATACTAAGTCTAATTATCTACAATCAATCAAGGGATCAAAACTACTTAATATTAAAACTACTCTAATCGGTTTACGTAAAGATAGAAAATCTACGTACTCTAATTTATTTACAAACGTTCGTGCACCAGGTATTTACGATGGTTATATTGACTACAAATTTATCTACAAATTTATACAACAGGTTATGGAGGTACTCTTCTGCGATTCAAAGACACCGTGTACGGTTATTGTGTTTTGTCTGTAGGTAGTGTATGAGTTTCGAGCGGAATTTCAGTAATGCGCAGAAGACGTAGGCGATGGCCTGTCTTTACTGGATATACTAAGAGAAAGGTCGTAGGTCTTTACAGCCCTGTAACAACCCTTCACCCTCAGGTACTTTGTAAGATACGTCGGGCTATGCGTTCCTCTAGGTGTACTTTGTGTTGGCGAGTTCCGTCGGGGTACCTGCGTTACTCTAGGTGTACTTTGTGGTGGCGAGTGACGATGGGATCTACCCTTCGTGCTACTCTCGGTGTTAGTGTACTTTGTAGTGGCGAGTGACGATGGGATCTACCCTTCGTGCTACTCTAGGTGTTAGTGTACTTTGTATTGGCGAGTTCCGTCGGGGCTACCCTGCGTTACTCTAGGTGTATGGTATAACTCCTGTAGCTCAGCCCGGAATTATTTACGGTCTGTAGTGTTTGAGTGTAAGTTGTGAGATTGTATAACTTTACAACTTACGTGTCTATCAATAGCAGTACAGAATTGAACTTTAGGTTGCCCGGTGCGAGGTGGTGTGCGTTCTCGCCCGATCGCGAAGGACTCTTCGTCGGTGAACAACAGGTCGGTGCTTACACTAAGCAAACGGTGCGGCTGCGGCTACTGGTTTCTGGAACGGCTTGACTTGAATCTACTGAGATTCATCTCTCCTTTTTATTATGCGCGTCGCGAGTTTATAAAGGTGCATCTGTGGGCGGTTTCGCGGCTACCGTGCGGGGGATGCGATTGGTTAAAATCGTTCTGACGTGCAGAAACTTACGGTTTCTTAGAAATACACGTCAGCGGTGATGAATAAATTATTCGTTGTGCAATATCGCGTAAACTTATGAAATCTTACATACAGGATGGTCCGCACATAATTTATTCTAAAACACATACGTACAGGACGCTGGTTCTTTACAGCATGACGGTGCACTACCACATTCTACACGAAACATCAGAGAATTTTTAAATGCATGGTTGGTTCCCTGGACATTGGATTGGACGAGGAGGTGAAGTGCCGTGGCGGGCACGATCGCCAGATTTAAACGCATTGGGTTTTTTTTTGGAGGTATCTGAAGACTCGTGTCTATTCTGTTCAAATTGATAATCGAGAGCAACTTTTGAATCACATACAGATGGCATGCGATGAGATTAGGGCTATACCACAAATTTTTCAGCGTGTTAGGTTTCATTTGCTAAGAAGGATACAAGCTTGCATTCAAAAGGAAGGAGGACATTTTGAACAGTATGTATAAAAATAATTATTATTTTGTTTTTGATTCCTTCAATATCTCTTTAATAATGTACCTAATAGTTAACTGCGTTATTTTTTTGTAAAATAAAACAAATTTTGATTTTTATTGAAAATATTTCAAAAACGGGGTGCCGAATCGAAAAAATACTAAGTATGATTTTATTTGCAGAATTAAATGTTGAATCTATCAAAAAAATATTTTTTCAAAAAAACCAGGGGCGTGCGTTACTTTTACTTAAACTGATTAACTTAAAATATTCTACGCCACTGGATGGAGTCAGTTGAATCAAACTCACCTGATTAATTGTATTTAATTAGACATTTAGGTGTACCAAATCTCAGTGTAATATCTTCTGTAGTTTTTGAAGAATCTTAAAAAAACCTTAAAAACAGTATTTTTTAATCAACCTGTATCTCGGTTAGGAAGCATTTTCGGAAAAGCGTTTATGAGCAATTTTGTCTTATTTTGAATCATAGAATCTCCAGTTTTCGTTTGTCGGTGATTTTAAAATACACCCTGTGTAACTGTTGCAAACTTTAATTTTTTCAAAACATTATTTGTTGGTGTAAAAATGAAAATTTCTTACCGAACAATGGGTTGCTCATATAAAAACGTTCAACAAAAACATCATCAGCTATTCCTCGGCCTCCTCCAGCGTTTCATTCATATCTTTGATTGGTTATTTTGTTTGTTAATTATCGAAGTAGCTTAGTTTAGTTATTTTAATCCATCATTTTATGCTCCATCTGTAATAAAAAATTTGAAATTAAGGTCTGTCTATACCGTTAAGTTGTTTGTTCATTCTTCAACATTAAGTTGGCAAAAGCGGTTTATCATCAAATCTGTCATGATCTTAAGATACTGTGGATTCAATTTTGATTGTGTATCTTACGTGCATTAATTTAATTCTAAAGAAATTAGGGTTTATCATTAGCAATGTGTATTTGTTAAAATTGAGGTAGGTACGTAAATCATCAATTCGTTAAATTATAGTAGACATAATAATCTGAATTACATACACACAAAGGAAGAGGTTATCAGAGCACGTTGAACTCTCTATCAGTGCATTGCCATTGGAAAAATGATATACATTTGAAGTTAATAAATAATCTGTATCGTCACATACGAAATTTCGATATTAGGTACTTATCACTCCCAGTTCAAGAAGATAACGTTCCTTATCAACCCATTCCTTGACAACATTTTGAATAGTATCACATTTCATTTACAAGAGATCATTACATACCAACAATTTTTATAACATTAAACAAGGATAATATCCTTCATTCAAAGGAATTCGTAAGTTTTTCTACACCAAATGCTATCAACCTGACCTAGTTTTCGTTCACTATTTAGATATCGAATAACCGAATTTTATATCTTTGAAATTTAAAAATAGAATCATATTTTTAAACTAAAGTAACAGCATTATCTATTTATACCTTTAACTATGTAAGTTGTAAGAAATTCTAGTTGTACCAATTTAATACTTGCACACTAGCAGAAAATCTAATAAGCCAAGCTAGTGTGGAAATGAGACCCATATGGATTCCAATCATACGCGAAGAGCTTAAGCGCAATACACCTGTGCAATCAGTTACGGCGCAACATGCACAATGAACTAGTACGCAACTACGAAAAAGTTTAATAAATATATATGTTCTAAAAATATATATTGATTACTTAGTGGGTCACCGGTAATGGTGACAGACTTGTAAGTGAAAGGTACCGAGTTTGAATCTGATAGTGGTCAAGTGCTTGGGAAAAATCACATATGAATTCGACTCAAGTGCGAAAACACTCCTTCTCAGGACATGAGAGAAGCAGAGTCCACTTCCGATACGTCGCTCTCAAAAAGCAGAAATTGTGGAACTTAAATTTAATACTTGCTTATACTACCAAGATTGTGGTTTAATATCCTGTTTACTTTGAACCAAAATTCAATTAAAACGAAGTGTTACCATTTAATATTGTTTTACAGCAATTCTTTAGTTCTTGTTTTGATCTTAAGTTTTGTTCATTGAATATTTCCATGTCACTGTTTGGGTAGGAGTAGTAATGAGACACCTTGGCCGCCATCTTGGATTTTGACGTCACAAGACCGCCCACGTGGGGGGCCGGTTTTTCCACCCTTATTTTTACTCGCTTACGTGTAGGACGTTTTTCACCTATTTTGCATCCACGTGTGAGACCGGATTTTCCACCCTTATTTTTACACGCTTACGTGTAGGGCGTATTTTTCACCCTATTTTTGCATCCACGTGTGAGCCCACATTTTCAACCCTTATTTTATATACCCTCGTGAGACCGTATCCTTTCTTTTCGAAGGCCCTTTTAACCCTAATTATTTTTACTCGCTCACGTATAGGACGTGTATTTTCACCCTATTTTACACATCCACGTGTGAAACCGTGTTTTCAACCCTAATTATTTTTACTCGCATACGTGAAGGACTGTATTACCCTTATTTTTATGATTTCTTTGGGGTTAAACCTTATGGCTGTATTAAGGACCTTTTGACAGCTAGGACTTTTGCTAACGCGAGGACAGGGGTGGGGGCTGGTCTTGGCTTAGAACTGTATTTAGGGTTGGAGCTTAGGGTGGGGCTGGTCTAGGGTTAATCTTAGGGTTATTTGGTGGTATTAAGGACCTTCTGGCTGTATTAAGAACAGTGCCCCTGGAGGCTAGGCAAATGCACACGCATACAATGTTGGAAATTGCATAATTAATAAGATATTATTATTGAAATTATCGACCCTATTGCTTTAAAATGGCCACATGCTAATGGATGATCTTTTACCTAAAATGTTGTATTTCTAATAAGGAGGTTCTTGTGCGACACGTGTAGGGCTTCAACTTGTTCTCAGGCCTTCGCCTGGCCTTTGAGTAAAAATTGATTTTAGTGCCATCTAGCGTAAAGACTAATGAACATTTTCTATAACAGAAGCTGATAATGCACACTCTCTTACTCTATCTTGTTTCTTCCTTCTCTTTTACCACACACACACACACACACACACACACACACAAACAATTCAATTAATTAATCAATCTCAAACAAAGCACGCTCGATCACCAGATCAATCTCAACCAATCAACCGAAATTATGTCGTACAGTTTTGCGGAAATCAGATTACAGTTGAAACTGAATACATTCAAGTTAATTAAATATGACGTGAAACAATAAATAATTTCTACCCTAATGGAATGATGCTTTATGTATGTAGATCCTCTAAACAGCCACCACTATACATTAGAACATCATATCTGATTTATTTGCATGTTTAATTACATACACACAAAACTATTTCATTGTAACGTGTTCATTAACAGCTGTAAAACCCATTAAAAGTAATAATTACTTTATATAACAGAGTTAAATTAAAATTAACACGTTTTAAGAATATCAGGTTGATATAACGGAAATAAAAGGCAAAGGTTTTAATGGTTTATTATTATATAGGTGAATTAACAATAACTATATGTTTAAATCCACGAATGCGTACTTACTATTTTGTAGAGCGGATCTTATGACGTTATCCTATAAGCATGATAATACATTTTAAAATCTTTATCGGCATTTTGTTAGCAATATCAGGTAAAAAACATAGATTAAAATAATACGCTCACCTTTAGAAGTTTTCCTTCAGCGCTGTCATATGCTAAACTGAATTTTTTATACAACGTACCTCACTAAAACACGCTTTTGTGAATGGCTGAATATAAAACACTCGATTACATACCGGACATTAACTATTTAGAAAGTAATACAGAAAAACCTGAATTCGTATTTAATAATTATGTTGTACTTACAAAAAAATTTACATTCAAAAACACAAATATTTTAAAACGTCTAATACCACTAATGTTGCATCATAATAATAAAACTCATTATACAGTGATTACATATTAAATACTTAAAATATGTAACTTTATCTA
This sequence comes from Vesta saturnalis, assembly GCA_036346205.1. Taxonomy (NCBI): domain Eukaryota; kingdom Metazoa; phylum Arthropoda; class Insecta; order Coleoptera; family Lampyridae; genus Vesta; species Vesta saturnalis. The sequence goes on from JARFJB010001043.1 coordinate 665,817, forward strand.
CATCTATTATTACATAGAGATGGGATTATTCTTAAATTTAATTGATTTAGATAGAGCTCTGGAAATACTACAACCGTTCGAAATCTTGCTTCTTCTCTCGATATCAAAAAGCTATACTAGTGATACATTAAGTAAGCATAATATCGGATACAGCTACATTGCTAACGATTATTGATGTTTTTTGCATGAGATTTTTGAATGAGACAGCCTCGCAGGAATTTTTAAGAAAAGCTATACACATCTCACGAGACAAACGAGATTTTGAGATACAATCTCCTCATCACCTACACCTTGAACGATTATATTGTAACCTATAAAGCAAAGCTAATAACCTAATAGTTTATCAGACATTATTACATGGACACGAGGTTAGCTCTAAATTAAATGGTTTCAACGCTGCTCTGGGAATGCTGTACACTTAAAACCTTTAAGTCTGCTCGCCGAAGTTGTACCGTATTCATTCTTCAATTTTATCTGCACTCTGTTTCGAAGCTGTAATACGTTTTCGAATACATAAACAGAATCTTCAATACTGTGATACGTGTAGCAGCAAAACACATTAGCTAGTTAGTTTCACCTCTATATTACTTTACATGCAAGCCTGATCTTATCATAAATAAATACATCTGTCAAAAAAAAAGCTGATTAAACATAACTCCACGGCCAGGGTATAGCAAGCAACGCTTCCAATTATAGCTCTTAGTCAACACAATAGGGCCTACAACTACATACAATCGACTAGCACAGCTTTAGCACGAGGATCAAACAAAAAAACACGCACGCACGCAAGCTCGCACGTACGCTCGCACGTACGCTCGCACGTACGCACGCACGTGCAAACGCTCGTACGTACGCACGCACGCTCGCACGTACGCACGAACGTACGTACGCTCGCACGTACGCAAGCTCACACGTACGCGCGTTCGCACGCCCGTACGTACGCTCACGCACGATGCGACACACACACACACACAGAGGCGAAAACACGCTAAAGCGAAAACTTGAAACTTGCAAACATGAATCAAGACGGTGGAGCACCGCTAGAAAAACAGGTTTATTAACAAAACCGAAGGAAAGCTTAACGTTTTGAAAATATTATTATTATTATTATTATAACAACAAACATCATTATTATTTAATAACATGCTTTATCGGTTTCTTCTTCTTCTTGAACCGTGAGTCGTCCTCATCATCATCATCATGATTTTGAGATTTGCCCTTCCCCTACCTCATCGCTCTTCTTTCTCTTCTGTGAATCATCATCTTGGATGTGAGATACACCCAGCTCAACCACGTCATCGCTTTCATCATTATCTTGAACGGTTATGTTGTAATAGTTTATTAACAAGTCAGTAAAATCTCAATGTCCGCTGATGTTGGCTCATAAACAGGAGAATACATTATAGTAATGCTCACTCGATGACAGTTACACTTTAAAGAGCGAAACACACGAGAAACGAGAACGCAGCTAGCTTGGGTCTTGTGCGCAAGCGTACTCGTCAATGTTAAGAATCGGACATCTTCGGGGATGTCTGAGTATTGACCTAACCAACTCTAACATAGCCCCTGAGGGGATGTTTATAAATCTAAACGCCTCTTTTATGGTCGAGGTATTTTCCCCTAAGACTTAGGAGAAAATACCTCGACCATAAAAGAGGCGTTTAGTTTATAAACATCCCCAGGGCTATGTTAGAAGTGGTTAGGTCAATCCAGACATCCGAAGATGTCCGATTCTCCGAACTTGACGAGCACGCTTGCGACAAGACCAAAGAGCTGTTCTGGCGTCTTAGGGAAAATACCTCGACCATAAAAGAGGCGTTTAGATTTATAAACATGCCCTCAGGGGCTATGTTAGAGTGTGGTTAGGTCAATACTTCAGACATCCCCGAAGATGTCCGATTCTACCCTAACATTGACGAGTACGCTTGCGCACAAGAGCCAAGGCTAGCTGCGTTCTCGTTTCTCGTGTGTTTCGTTCTTTAAAGTGTAACTGTCATCGAGTGAGCATTACTATAATGTATTCTCCTGTTTATGAGCCAACATCAGCGGACATTGGAGATTTTACTGACTTGTTAATAAACTATTACAACATAACCGTTCAAGATAATGATGAAAGCGATGACGTGGTTGAGCTGGGTGTATCTCACATCCAAGATGATGATTCACAGAAGAGAAAGAAGAGCGATGAGGTAGGGTGGAAGGGCAAATCTCAAAATCATGATGATGATGATGAGGACGACTCAGGTTCAAGAAGAAGAAGAAAACCGATAAAGCATGTTATTAAATAATAATGATGTATTGTTGTTTATAATAATAATAATAATATATTTTCAAAACGTTAAGCTTTCCTTCGGTTTTGTTAATAAACCTGTTTTTTTTCCTAGCGGTGCTCCACCGTCTTGATTCATGTTTGCAAGTTTACAAGTTTTTCGCTTTAGCGTGTTTTCGCTCTCGTGTGTGTGTGTGTGTGTGTGTGCGCGCATACGTGCGTGCGTGCGAGCGTACGTACGGGCGTGCGAACGCGGCGTGTGAGCTTGCGTACGTGCGAGCGTGCGTACGTTCGTGCGTACGTGCGAGCGTGCGTGCGTACGTACGAGCGTTCGCACGTGCGTGCGTACGTGCGAGCGTACGTGCGAGCTTGCGTGCGTGCGTGTTTTTTTGTTTGATCCTCGTGCTAAAGCTGTGCTAGTCGATTGTATGTAGTTGTAGGCCCTATTGTGTTGACTAAGAGCTATAATTGGAGGCGTTGCTTGCTATACCCTGGCCGTGGAGTTATGTTTAATCAGCTTTTTTTTTGACAGATGTATTTATTTATGATAAGATCAGGCTTGCATGTAAAGTAATATAGAGGTGAAACTAACTAGCTAATGTGTTTTGCTGCTACACGTATCACAGTATTGAAGATTCTGTTTATGTATTAGAAAAACGTATTACAGCTTCGAAACAGAGTGCAGATAAAAATTGAAGAAAGTGAATACGGTACAACTTCGACGAGCAGACTTAAAGGTTTTAAGTGTGTACAGCATTCCCAGAGCAGCGTTGAAACCATTTAATTTAGAGCTAACCTCGTGTCCATGTAATAATGTTTGATAAACTATTAGGGTTATTAGCTTTGCTTTATAGGTTACAATATAATCGTTCAAGGTGTAGGTGATGAGGAGATTGTATCTCAAAATCTCGTTTGCTCGTGAGATGTGTATAGCTTTTCTTAAAAATTCCTGCGAGGCTGTCTCATTCAAAAATCTCATGCAAAAAAACATCAATAATCGTTAGCAATGTAGCTGTATCCGATATTATGCTTACTTAATGTATCACTAGTATAGCTTTTTGATATCGAGAGAAGAAGCAAGATTTCGAACGGTTGTAGTATTTCCAGAGCTCTATCGAAATCAATTAAATTTAAGAATAATCCCATCTCTATGTAATAATAGATGTAGTATAAAGTTACATATTTTTAAGTATTTAATATGTAATCACTGTATAATGAGTTTTATTATTATGATGCAACATTAGTGGTATTAGACGTTTTAAAATATTTGTGTTTTGAATGTAAATTTTTTTGTAAGTACAACATAATTATTAAATACGAATTCAGGTTTTTCTGTATTACTTTCTAAATAGTTAATGTCCGGTATGTAATCGAGTGTTTTATATTCAGCCATTCACAAAAAGCGTGTTTTAGTGAGGTACGTTGTATAAAAAATTCAGTTTAGCATATGACAGCGCTGAAGGAAAAACTTCTAAAGGTGAGCGTATTATTTTTAATCTATGTTTTTTTTACCTGATATTGCTAACAAAAATGCCGATAAAGATTTTTAAAATGTATTGTCATGCTTATAGGATAACGTCATAAGATCCGCTCTACAAAAATAGTAAGTACGCATTCGTGGATTTAAACATATAGTTATTGTTAATTCACCTATATAATAATAAACCATTAAAACCTTTCGCCTTTTATTTCCGTTATATCAACCTGATATTCTTAAAAACGTGTTAATTTTAATTTAACTCTGTTATATATAAGTAATTATTACTTTTTAATGGGTTTTTACAGCTGTTAATGAACACGTTACAATGAAATAGTTTTGTGTGTATGTAATTAAACATGCAAATAAATCAGATATGATGTTCCTAATGTATAGGTGGTGGCTGTTTAGAGGATCTACCTATACATAAAGCATCATTCCATTAGGGTAGAAATTATTTATTGTTTCACGTCATATTTAATTAAACTTGAATGTATTCAGTTTCAACTGTAATCTGATTTCCGCAAAACTGTACGACATAATTTCGGTTGATTGGTTGAGATTGATCTGGTGATCGAGCGTGCTTTGTTTGAGATTGATTAATTAATTGAATTGTTTGTGTGTGTGTGTGTGTGTGTGTGTGTGTGTGTGTGTGAGAAAGAGAGAGGGGGGAGGAAGAAACAAGATAGAGTAAGAGAGAGGTGTGCATTATCAGCTTCTGTTATAGAAAATGTTCATTAGTTTTTACGCCGCTAGATGGCACTAAAATCAATTTTCACTCAAAGGGGCCAGGGGTGCGAAGGCCTGAGAACAAGTTGCGAAGCCCTACACGTGTCGCACGAGAACCTCCTTATTAGAAATACAACATTTTAGGTAAAAGATCATCCATTAGCATGTGGCCATTTTAAAGCAATAGGGTCGATAATTTCAATAATAATATCTTATTAATTATGCAATTTCCAACATTGTATGCGTGTGCATTTGCCTAGCCTCCAGGGGCACTGTTCTTAATACAGCCAGAAGGTCCTTAATACCATCAAATAACCCTAAGATTAACCCTAGACCAGCCCCACCCTAAGCTCCAACTCTAAATACAGTTCTAAGCCAAGACCAGCCCCCACCCCTGTCCTCGCGTTAGCAAAAGTCCTAGCTGTCAAAAGGTCCTTAATACAGCCATAAGGTTTAACCCCAAAGAAATAATAAAAATAAGGGTAATACAGTCCTTCACGTATGCGAGTAAAAATAATTAGGGTTGAAAACACGGTCTCACACGTGGATGTGTAAAAATAAGGGTGAAAATACACGTCCTATACGTGAGCGAGTAAAAATAATTAGGGTTAAAAAGGGCCTTCGAAAAGAAAGGATACGGTCTCACACGAGGGTATATAAAAATAAGGGTTGAAAATGCGGGCTCACACGTGGATGTGCAAAAATAGGGGTGAAAAAAATACGCCCTACACGTAAGCGTGTAAAAATAAGGGTGGAAAATCCGGTCTCACACGTGGATGTGCAAAAATAGGGGTGAAAAAATACGTCCTACACGTAAGCGAGTAAAAATAATTAGGGTTAAAAAGGGCCTTCGAAAAGAAAGGATACGGTCTCACACAAGGGTATATAAAAATAAGGGTTGAAAATGCGGGCTCACACGTGGATGTGCAAAAATAGGGGTGAAAAAAATACGCCCTACACGTAAGCGTGTAAAAATAAGGGTGGAAAATCCGGTCTCACACGTGGATGTGCAAAAATAGGCGTGAAAAAACACGTCCTACACGTAAGCGAGTAAAAATAAGGGTGGAAAAAATTATGTAGGGGAGGGTGTTGTACCTCGAGACGTTTTTCAAATTTGAATATTTTACTCAAAATACAGTGCTATTTTAAAATGTACATATGTACTACTACGATCTTTGGTCTTTTTTATACAGGATGCACATTTTTATATCAATTACAAAAAGTATATTAAATAAAAATTAGTTATTAAACATAATAATAACAGATGTCCCAAGGTACAACACCTTGCTGAACCTTGGGACACTGTATGTTATACTGTAACGTGCCAATTCTTGTCTGTCATTACTTTAATTTAAATTTAGAACTTTGTATTATTATTGATAAGTATATTTACATTACCTTAGTATTTTTAAGCATTTCTTTTTTCGTTTAATAATTAAATTTTTATATCGCAATATTTTCTCTTCAGTCTACATAATTACGAGCGTCCCTGTATATATTTTAGACGTCCAATTTTAGTTCTATGCACAGCGTAAGTTGAGCATGGTTGAGGCATTTCCGTTTATCATGTCGTGCCTTTAAGATGTTATCTGTTTTAAGTTTTGCTTCCCTTTTATAAGGTATGTAAAGGCGTCTAATTACATTTTCTATATATTATATTTAATAGGGAAACAAGAAATAAGACTAGGGAACAAAGGTAGGAATAAGAATACAGTTTATCTTCAAGAAAAAGCTTTTATTTTGGTAAATTTACGTATCATTGAGTGGCATGGGTATGACGTCACGAACAGTTACTTAGTTAAAATGGCAGGTTAATGCAATGTCATCTTTATGAACATAAATGGAGATACCTTTATTTTGCATCAATCACATATGCTGTTATACATATTCTGCGTTCGAATCTGCGTTCGTTATATCTTCAGTTGTTGTAGGGTCCACAACATTTGGTGCCAATATTTGAATGTTACCAAATGCTACCGTACGTCTATTTTTATGTTGAAGACATAGGAAAGTTATAGTGCCTTCCCATACGTTTATATTTCGTTTATTTGTACGTTAGTTACAAATGGAAATTACCTTTACATTATGTTATATTTGTCTTGGAATTGGAAATGAAAATTCTCAAGCTACAGTTCGTTTAAGACGAGATTAAAATATTTGTTTTGTACAAGTAAGTACTTATCCTTTTAGTGCAGTTAAGTAAATAACAAATCAGTTTGTTATTTTGATACGGTTAAAAAAAGGAACAGTTGAGTCCTGCTCCTGAAATAAAAACATTTGAGTTCATAACCTATCACAACTAATTTGTTGACATGGGTCAATACACATTTCATTATTGAATAGATTGCATTTTGAATTCTAAGTATACATAGATTGTAAGCTTATCTACAGTGTTTAATTTAGTGATTTTAAGATTGTGATGCAGTACAAGAAGTATCGTTTTAGTTATTTTATTCTGATTTCATCAGACATTTTGCTTTATTAAATATACATATAAATACAGATGTTTAGTGCTTATTCAGATTACTTATTATGTTCTGAGATACAACCGGTCTCAACTTTTGTTGTATTTTATTTATTAAACCTAGAAATTGAGTGGTGCCCAATTAAAACAAATGCTAATATTGATTATATCTATGAAAATATCTCTGCTTTCCTCACACCTGATGAACGAGTTCTCACATTCAGTAAGTTTTATAAATTTGTATCTCACTGAGCTAGACCGTGGTGCGATTTACCTTTCTAATATAACAACCACATATATTTTTTTATTTTTTTATTTGTTATAATACCTTGGGACAAGTTTCAGATATCGGTATAACGAGAAGAGTAGGTAGATGTTAATAATAATGAGTACATAGGTATAAACTTTAATAACTTTTAAATCGAAATTAACACTAACATTAAACATTATTTGGCATTATAGGGCGAAAAATCTACTTCAAACATTATTGTTTGTCTTGTCAATGAGCCCTGAATCAGCGGAGGTGGAAGTTTTCCAATAATATCACTTTCAGGCACATCATACTCTTCATCTTGTTCTGGACTAAAGCTTCTGGTATCACTGATCCTCTTATAATACTTCACTTGAAACTCAGAATCAGACAAGATGTTAGTAATTTCACCAACATAAAAGTAAGCGAGTTTTTTTCCGAGAATTCTCACCAAAACAAAATCGCCCTTATTTAAATTGCCTTGGGCAAAATTCTCTTCAATCTTCTCTCCTGCATCTCTACGTTTTATATTTTCAAACATAGTTTCTTCATCACTGCTGGAACTTGTTGAAACTGTTTCATTATTATCTTTATCTTCATCTGAAGAACTATCCTTTCGACACACTTTTCTTTTCACTGTAGAACAACGTTTCACTGATTCTTTTCTCTTGTCACATTTTTTTTCATTTTCAATAGATTCCTTTTCCAGGGTGTCAGTCAAAATCCGTGTTTTACCTCTTTTTCTTCCTTTTTGAGTTATTCTCGGAGCGGCTTTTGGAAATGGCCGTATAGCTTCTGGCGATTTAAATGAAGTTGTAGAGGGAATAGTCGAGGTCAACGCTGAAGAAGAAGACTTCGATGTGGATGGAGACAACTTCGATGTGGATGGAGACGACTTCGATGTGAATGGAGAAGCAAATGTATTGCCTTCAATTATTGGTGGTAAATAACCTACTAAAGCCTCATTTCTTATCTCTCGGTCAGTGACATATGAGGACAGAAATTTATCATCTCGAAAAATTTTGTCATTGAAAGGATGAATACCCGTCACCTGAAATCCTTTTTCGATATTCTCTTTACTGAAAGACTTACTAAATGCTGTTCCTATTACTCCAGCAACGTCATACATAGTTATAGGTTTACCAGGATGCTCTAGTAACCAGCTGTTAACAGCAGCATTGCAATAAGATTTGTAAGGGCCAAATACGGTACGATCCAACGGCTGGAGCTTATGTGAAGTGTGAGGCGGAAGAGTGAGCAGTACAATGCCATTTTCCTTTGCTAAGCTAATCGCTGGAATAGAAATGTATGACTCGTGGTTATCGAGAATTAATAGGATAGAGTCATCTTTTGTTGGTTTTTCTTGAAAAATGAAATGTTTTAGGTAATCTACAAAAAGCCCTTCATTAGACCATCCAGATGGATTCGCTCCGCCAATGGCTCCTTTTGGAGCACCGATAAGCATATGCGGCTTGAAGTGCACTCTAGGGAAAATTATCATAGGTGTTACGTGGTTACCAATTGCATTGACTGCAACAATCATTGTTATGTTAATTCCTCTTTCGCCAGACGTAATACTTCCTACTTGTTTGACACCTCTTGATGACAAAATTTTGGGTGGTGTGTGAACTGTGGAATTGCCAGTCTAGTCATTACATCCTGTAAAGTATTGAAAAAAGAATAAACATTCTGCCGATTAAAACTCGTGGCACGGGAAAGGCTCGTCGCCTCTGGTTTTCGTAAACTCAAATTTCTATGTCGTTGTCTTAACCCTCGTAACCACATTTCTCCAGCGATTTTGTTTTCGGTCCAGCTATTTGGTATTGGAATGTGGTTTTCATGAGCAAATTCATATGCCAGTTTCATTGCATCTTTTTTTGTGAGACCATGGTGAAGTCGAGCTGCTTGTAAATAATAATCAACTAACTGGAGTTCTTGATTGTCAGAAAACACTTTTGTGAATATCGCATTTTGATTGATAAACATAGTCAGCATTGTTTTGATTTTCTTGCGTACTATTTTCAATTTGTAGCCGGTGTAAGAAAGATGACGAAAGAGAGTAGTTTTGGAAATTCCAAAGATTTTAGCTGCAGTTCGTACTTTAATGTTATTATCTACAACCTCCTTTACAGCTCTTTGCAATGCGTCAACATCTACTGGATGCCTTGTTTTACCTTCCTTACTCCTCGGCATTTTCCTGAGAACAATAACGGTAACTAAAACTTACGCGATTATCAAAGATGTATATGGAATTTACAATGTTGTACCTTGGGACATGTCCCAAGGTACAACGAAATGAATGCCCTGAGGTACAACAACAATAGGCAAAATACTTAAATGGCTGCTGTTTTTCCAGGGTTACTTTAAAATGCATGATTTTAGACTAAAAGCTGTAAAACAACATGCTAATCTCACCTGCATTTATCAAATTATTACTGCTATAAATTCTGATTCTGATATTATTCACTAACCACAACTGAGAAAAATTACTTTTTAACCTCAAAAAATGTAAACACATCTAACATGGACAACGTGCACTTCTCAACTACCAACTGCACACTGTAATATCTGTAGTGAACTAAAATACACGAACGGTGTTGAAATTGGTCTATTTCCTGTAAGATGGCTGCAGTAGGATCAACGTCCCGAGGTACAACCGTCCCAAGGTACAACACCCTCCCCTACCATTCCTGCTCATCAGGATAGCAATGAAATCTCAAAATGACACAATTTTTCAAATGTCAAACCATCTAAATAATCAACGAAAATAAAATAGGTTAATAAATAAAGTAGATTTAATTGTGTAAAACACTAATCAACACTTTCTTTTGGAGAAATTACTATCAAATTTGAAAAGAGTGGAATGTTGCTTCCTTTGTGTAATTGTGACAAAAATTATGAAGCTAACATTCAAAAAATGTGTTTAAAAATGAAAATACTACAAACGTGCCAATTGCAGTTGTTGAAAATTCTAGTACAAATACTAATAGTAATTAATAAGTCCAAATTACAAAAATTATAGCCAATGCTCAAATAAGCCACCATTTTGCACTGAGCAATATCCTAATCTATCATAAAATCTTTGCTAACACTGGCAAGAATGCGAGGCGTTGTTTTTGAGTACCGTTCGCTCATGCGTGTCTTCAAAGCCAGTAAATATGCAAACCTTTAAGAAGTGAAAATTTTAAATTTTAAATGTCCCCAGAGATAATAGTCATTTGGGGTAAGATCTCCAGATCTTAGAGGCCACTTAATTGCACAGTTTGGTTGGATTACACAGTTATTAAAACAATTATTAATAAAGTCTTTCAGTTCTGGGCTATTGTGAGCAGGGTAACCATCCATTTGTTGACCAAATCCTATAATTTTGCCCGTTTGGCTCAGTATTTAACGTAAACTTACACTCATCCCTAAAATAAATGTTCTTTAAACATTTTTGGTATAGATTAGCCTTCACCAGCATCCCATAACAAAACTCTGCTGTTTTCTCAAAATTCCCCTCAAGCAACTCCTGATGACATTGAAGTACGAATGCAAATTAACCTTTTTTTTAATTTTTAATGCGGTTGTATTATTCATTCCAAACTGGTTCGCAATTTCTTGAAAACTTATTCCAGGAAGCACCGATCCGCCATTTTCAAATTTGGTAATAATTCTTCCAATTGCAGTATGGCTTGAAATCGGACGGTTTGGATATTTCGCGCTAAATAAGACACTTACTGTGCGCTTGCTATTACCGGAATAAAACTTTTTTTATAATAATAAATAGGTTAGGTTAACGTATCTTACAATAATAAATATAAATTGTTAACAACGTAAATAAGTGCGACACAAAATTAGAAAATAGAAAGGACTTAATTAAAAACTTTTTGCGAAAAGTTCGTTTCATATAATAATATATATATATATATATATATATATATATATATATATATATATATATATATATATTCAATTTCAATGGCCTAATTTTGAAGAGTAATAACTTATCAACATAGTTCTAATCCATCCCGTTTTATATAATTGTTTTAATTTCTTTCGTTTTTATTAAAAAAAAATTACATAGCACGGCGGTCTAATCAGGAATGTTGTCAGTGGTACAAGGGCCGGCGCTAGCAGTTTTGGCTGTGCAAAAACGTGGCATGTCCCCCTCCCCGCCGCTCCCCCAGGAATAAAATTTTCTACTAGAAAGAAACACGAACTGTAATAATAGTACTATAAGATAATAGTAGATACAATGAGTGAGTAACATATATCTATTAAAGAACGTAACATATATTAAACAAACTACATACAATAATAAAATACCGCAAAAAATAACAAAACCGAGTAAAAAAACTAAGAGTGTTTTGTTCTTACTTTAATTCAGCAAATTTATGAATAATCCTTTTAAGATTCATTTTTTCTGCTAATTCATGTTCTATAGCTAATGTAGCCAAATCGTTTAAGCCGATTTTGTTGTAGAACGTAATACATTTTTAGTTATTTTCGATTTAGAAAAGCTCCTTTCTCCACTTGTCACCTTTACTGAGAATGTCAACCAGACCCTTAAGGCAATGCTGAGGTTAGGAGCAAAATCTAAACTAGTGATAAGCTTTAATGTGTCAATAAAAATAATAAAACTGTTTCATTTCATCTACCAGCACAAGTGCGTTCACATCTCCGATTCACCATTAGTTCAATATTTTATTAACACTTTAACAACGAGAATATTATTTTTTCTATAAAACTGATAAAAAGTCAATATATATATATATATATATATATATATATATATATATATATATATATATATATATATATCAAAAATGGTTTATTATGAACGTATTTACACCTTTTTTGATATTGGTAACGGTAGCCGTTTGTGGTATACAAATACAAGGGCAACATAACTACTTTTTGAGAAAAATTATATTACATTGTAAACATAACCCTACGTCGCATTTATTACACATGGTGCGGGTACTGGTAATACATCCCTCTCCAGCACAACGACGTCTTTTATTGTTGGAAATATTGGTTAGCAAGTGATCAAGTCGATCATAACTCAGGTTATCCGAAACTCTGTTGAGGGTTACACTAGATTTGGAAGTCATTTGCTTTCCAGCTTCTTTCAGTGCAGAAACGAAAGTAGTAAGGTATGCTTGAGAAATTTCTCTTCGAAATTCTAAATGAGTAAGCGGCGATAAATGCTTGCATTTTCTTTTTTGGAAATGCACCACTCATTTGCAACGGCATCATCCAGAAGCCAGGTGAAATGACTTGCAATTTGAACGGCTGCGATGTGAAATGAGAGTTACAAAGGATTTATCAAACAGGTGAGTTGGTTTTAATAAGTGTACCATTAGGTAGAAATTCTTTGGTATGATACGGATCCGATGGGTCTTAATAGGGGTTGATTTTAATGAAGTCGGCGAGTTAATTAAGTGTGAACTGATGTTTTCAAATGTATGAGTGTATGTCGTAGGATGTATACAGAGTGGAGTAGATATATCGGTTCAGCAATTGAAATCAGGTACTAGATGAATTAGGGTTAACGGGGGAGTTCTTTCTTATACATATGAGGAGTTTTAATAGCAAGTGTTGCGGGATATTTGTTGAAGGGAATATCGTATTCGGAGGTTACCTACTGTCAACGATATAAGGGCTTGTATGGCTCAGGGTAGTTTTGGTTAAGTGGAAACTGTTAACTATTCGGGCCCTGACCTCCGTCAGATTAACAGTGTCTCGTGTAAATAATTGAAAGCCTGTCCCGGTGCAATACACATCCAAGATGATAACTTGAATTACTACTAGGCCAATTTATATATCGTTCTCGTTGCTATTACAGCCAAGATAGTACTGCATAAACGTGATCTTATTTGTATTAAAGCAGGAATCTGAAGCAAAGTCGTAGAGAAGAAAGGTAAAGGGGTGGTTTGGTGGTGTGGATTAATGTAAGCTGTAGTGATTGGTTTGGGGATGCGATTACGATACTGGTTTGTTCTGGCAGGACAGGTAGAATGAATGCAATTGAAGCATATAAATCATTGTAGGAAGTGGGAAAGAAATGGACAACTGATAAAATTTATTAACAATGATAGGACAATTGTGGAAGAAAATGGGAAATAAGGTTTGGTAGGAAATTTATTTCTAAGTTTTTCAGGATCATTACAATGTGTGTTCAAACCGTTTTATAATTCTATGATACAACTCATTCCTCTAGAACCGTTGTTTTTCTTCAAAATTTGATAGTGTAATAAGCAATGGTACGAAAAGTAAACATTTTTTTTACCAGATTACAAATACGCTTTTCCTCTAAAATAATTAATAATGATATCTGTATCTGCACAAAAAATATATTTTGGTAATAATTACGAAAACAAACCCGACAATTTAATTTTATCGTGTATTTTATCTGTGTCGGTGTGATTGGGTATTATTACCTAATATAACCTTTGACTAGGATTTTACATTTTTGATTAATAGAGTCAAGTGATTTTTTGAAAAAGAAAATACTGAATAGAATTTACAAATATTTACATTACAATTTCTTTGACAAAGGACCCTTTATCGCTATGAAGTTGGCGCCCTACCTCTAAATTAAAATTGTTCTTTTATTGTTCCCATAATTTGATACAGCTTATTAGTATTTTTTCGTTTGTTGATTATTGTATTTTCCCAATGAATATTTTTGATGTAGGTGTTACAAAAGTAGTGGTTGGTTGCAAGTGACAACTGCAGTCAACTTTCACCCTTACACATGTTAAACCCGCTTGAAAGTAAATAATGTATTATCGTAAGTATATATTTAATGTTAATTTTTTTAAAATAATATTAATATTGTTAATATTAATAAAAATAATAATATTCATACAGCTTGGTAACGCTACATTACCAGCTGCCACTGGTAGACATAAAAATATGTGTGATTTGTGATTGCGGTAAGCTAGACCTTAAATTTAGTATTTCCTGGTCTTTGGTTGCATTTTTGGCCTTTAAGTGAATAAATAAAAATTAAAATGCTTTACCACTTGCGAATAACATATTTCACATCATGTCACTAACATAAATTCGTTTTTGGTTATTTCACTTTTTATTCTTAGCCTTCGATTCTCGTGGTGTTTATTCTGGAATGTTATATTCACGAAGGTTTAATGATATTTAATTTAGTAAAGATTAAATCATTACTTGTAGGTAATGTGTCGTAATTTTTGACAGTTCATTGTAATGATGTATTTTATTCAAACAGGTCGAGGAATATAAGAAAATCGTTAACCTTTGTAGAATTTATTTTAATTTGTTAATTATAATAAATATAAGCAATTAATGGAACGAAAAGTTGTTGTAATAATTATCCATGTGCAGTTCGTGTTCTTTCTTTAAATAATGTCTTATTAATCGAAATACAAGGGCTTCTGTTTTCCTAACATCCGTTTTTATCTTATTTTCAGCATTATTGTACATTTCAATATTTAGTAGATAAAAATTTGATACCATAGTGGTCTTTCTTATTTTTATATACACTCTAAATGAAAGCCTACCGCGAAAAAGTAGTAACAGAAATTTGTCGATGTAAAGTTCTATATGAGGATTACATACAAGTTGAAATTTAGTTAAAAGGTTATCGATGAGAGGTTGCACCTGTTCCTTTTTTTTTGTTTTTTAGCGGAGAACAACAGAATACCCTTAGAATGGCTTCGAACCTTGTACCTTACATAACGTCAGGAAATATTGGATGAAAATAGAGAACGGCGGAATATGCAAAGTAGCGTCGAATATTGGTTGTCGAAATGTGACCCTAAAGTCCCAAAAAGGATTTCGTTTCGTCAGTTGATATAGGACTAAATATTTCAGATCGGCTGAGCCTTGTTTTTGATCTGTTTGTTGTCAGATATTTTCCATATTCATTCGAACAATCCACTATATACTGTAGTTCAGGCACAAACAGTTTTTTACACACGTCGAGCAGTGTTGCTGCAGCATCGGTCTCTAATTTAAGCCCAGAGTCGGCATGATCAAAATCGAAGTCAGAAATTTGGCGAGTAGTATCATCATTATTTGCAGTTCGAGATCGATCAGCAGCTTGACTATCTTCATCGGACTCGATCGATAACTCACCATCAGTTCCAGCTCCTGATTCTGACTTGGACGCATAATTGTCATCTGAACCGAATTAATTTACCGTCACTGTCATGATATGTATCCTGTTCTACCTCAGACCACATCTCATAATACATTTGTAGCAAACGGTTTTGCTCCTTTTCATAAGGGTCTCCCATCTGTAAAATAAGTGAAGCACAAATGTACAGTGAGGTATGCTCTCTGCTTAAGTCGCCAATTAGTATTTATATTATACGGAATACATATAAACTTACATTAAACGCTAATAAACACTAGTTGTTGCACTTTTTGCAAACAAAACAAAAACTAATCACTGTTCCTAACTAAACTTGACACAATAACATGTGGGTATTTAAACATACTGGTAAGTACGACGCCGCACAGCGTTCTGTTAAAAATGGCTAGGAGATGTTGAATAATTTACAGGACGGAGAACACGCGCTCATAATCTATTGAAAAGTGACAATGAAGAAATTAAAGAGGGTGCCATAAACATGTTTTTTTATACTTTTGCCCGCGGCTTTACTTAGTCGTAGGGGGTGAGAGTACTTATATATATAGATTACAACACAATCAAATTGAAACAGGTATTCATTCAGGATAACTAATAAAAGAACACAATGTAAGGTTAAACGAAATAAAATAAAAACTGTACTTCAACTAAAATATGTAATTTAAAACAAATATGAATGAGTTCTGTGGTTACGGACCCTTTACTGATTAGGCAACCTTCCTGACACTGGTGAACTGCGGATTGGTGTTCCTTTGAATGGTAGTGCTGTAATCAAACTAATTAATTTTTCTGTGATTTTGAGCCCTAAGTATCAAATACTTAACAAACTGGTGTATTTATATAATTATTAATCTTTTATAAATAAGGGATGACTTTTTGTTTGAAACTAGGGAGTTTTCTTAAGGTTGCTAGTGAATTTGGTGAAAATAAAATTACCGAAAATTTGAGTATTTCAAGGTTGTTATTAATAATAAATTACGTTTGTGGTGTTTTTATACGTGTGCATGTATTACGATTATTGTTCTGGTTAATTGAAGTGTATGAGACATTTCTGTTTTCAATTGTGATTTTAATTGACCTTTGGAGGTAATTACAATGCCGGTTTTATCGATTGTTATTATAAATTATTTTATAGTTATAAATAGGTGAGTTTTCTTTATTAATTGATGTTCAATTGCACAAGTTAAACCTAATTGCTATTGGATGTCAACAATAGTATACGGGCAATAGAGATATTTATTTATTTCAATTGACTTTTTTCTATTTAAATGGTATTGATTACAAATATAAGGAAAGCTTTATATCTTTATTAAATGATTGAATTCAGGGAACGTTTACCTTTTGTTACTTTAACGTGATTGAAAAATAAAGCGTATTTGTTAAGTGACAATAACTAAATTTTGTTTAAAAAAATAAAGGAAATGAATAGCAAATAAAATATGATTCTGATATTTATGTACAGAATGAATCTCAAATATGTTTATCGTAATTTGTGTTGGTGTAATACGTGAAATTATTCTGGGTAAAAAGGAATACTTTGCAGGACAACTTGGGGCTTTCGCCTAAGATGCGAGTATTGTAGCCGTACGGTTTTCACCGAGAGCTCGGAAAGAGAGAATCCTCGAGTCGTTAGGCTTCCGCCTATATCTCAGGGAAGGATTGAGTCCGCTCCACGTAGGTTGACCAACGCGTGCAGAGACGGGACAAAAAGCCACGGTTCGAACTTGAGAGTTTGCGTCTAGGTTGGATTGTTGGAACCGGCGTGCAATTTAGTTGTGTGCCGTCTACAAGGTTTTGACAGCCGGAGGTGGATGAAAGTGTACTGCTGGTGTATTTGTATGTCAGATTCAGCTGTTCTGGTTTATTAGGAAAAGGATCAGACTGGTTTGGCTTATTTCTCGAAAGAGAAGAGAGTGAGTTGAAATTTGTGTTCGATTTTATAAGGACGGAGACGGATGAAAGGAGAAAATTTTTGAAAATTACATTAGAAAAAATTAGAAATGGTGGGATTGATGCGGAATTGACGGATTTTCGCCATGTAGGAATATAATTCCGGGGATTGATAGGATATAATTAAGGGAAGTTAATTAGGATTTTTAGAATAAGGATCTGAATCCTTACAAAGTTTGTAACAGGAACAATCAGAACTAATAAATATTCTATTGAATGTAGAACGATGATCTACGTTTTGTCTTTTTCGCGCAGAAAGGGAAGAGACGCCCTACAGAGTTCTATCGCAACTTTCTTAACGACGCTGTATGACATTGTTTTTGGTCAGCATGTAAACGTTTGTTACACGATTTGCGTAAGAACCAAACATGAGGACTTGAGTTTGCATCCTCCGAAAAATTATTATTATTAGTATTAATTAATGTTATTTTTTTCCTGTTTTATATTTCAATTTTTACATTTATTAATTATAAAAATGACACAAAAATTAGGTCGATTAGGACTTAAAAATTTCTGTAGCTCTTAAAACACCCAGTAAAACATATTAATATGATGTCTCAAAAGAATAGTCACACCGAATCAAAAGATAGCAGTATACAATATACAGGGTGTTTTTAAATTTATGTGAAATATTTACCGGGCGATTTTTCATATAAATTTTTGTTCAAAATCACTTTCCCTTCAAGTTACAGCCCCTTAAAGTTAGGGAACAAATTGTTTTTACTTTATTTCTCTACTATGGAAGAATTTAGAAGAATGAAACTCGTCGAATATTTGGTTTCAGAACTTTTTAATACGTCTACACTTTCCTACTTAAGAAATTGACTTAAAAAGACGGATTCAAACTGCAACTCTTTATGTCTAAACTATTTCTGGTAAAATTGTTAGTTTGATCACAAAAAAAATAGATTACTCATTTTCCGTTTTCACATAAATTCGGAGGGGTTTGTTAACACAAATGAAGTAGGTCGGTGTCAAATGATGTCATAATGCCAAATAGTTTCATTGTCCTGGTTTTCTCCGTGTTATTTTTGAAACTTTTGAAGAACTGAAGTCAATTAAGTAAAGAAAATGGTAATCTATACAAATTCCAAGCTGGAAGATATGCATTTTGTATTTATGTGAAAAAAAAATGAATAATTTTTTTTGTGATCAAACTAACAATTTTACGGGAACAAGTGAAGATATACAAAAGTTGTAGTTTGAACGTGTCTTTACGAATTGATTTTTTAATCTCTTAGGGTCTATGGACCTAATTAGGAACACTGAAAAGAAATGCCTTTAAAAAATGAAAAAATTGAAATTTGCTAAGGTTTCTTTGATAGACCATTTGGAACAATGAAGTCAATGCTCAAAACTTATATTTAGTGCCATCTATTAAGTAGTAGTAGAGATAGAAAAAAACTACTGCATCATAACTTGTCATTCAGCAAATGGGGGTGTTTCTATAAGTGTGTTTCCGACTTTTTGGACAATATACGACATTAACAAAAATAAGGTATGTTAGTAGTTTATGTAAGAAGAGTTACCAGCTTAATTTATTATATATTTCTTTATCACAACTTCCCAAACCAAATATTTCTTAATGTTCCAAAACAGGAACAATGGTCAATAGGTTAGGTTTTTTCATAGTTCCCAATATGGAACAATGGACAACTAATGTTCAATGTTACTTTCAATGAAATATTTTTTTTAGTGAAATATGGCTTATTTACCAAGCGATAGTTAAGATGACAATATAAGTGACTCTGATGGCGAGTATGCACCAATGAGACCAACATCGAAGGACGCCCCGACTAGTGATAGCGAAAATGTTTCCACTTCTGAATCTGAAGATGACGAACCACTAAGCAGTCTAGCTGCCAAAGGAAAGAAAAAATACAAATGGACTAGAGCCAAGGAAGGTGATTATAATTTGCCTCTTGCAGAGTTTACGTTACAAGATATAGGAGACGAGCCGGAGGTAGGAAGACCCACACACTACTTTGAAATGTTTTTTTCAAATGACATGTTGTCCCTAATAACAGACCAAAGCAACCTATATGCTTGTCAGATTGATATCAACAAACCTCTGAATCTTTCACAAGCAGAATCAGAGATTTTTCTTGGAACTGTTGTATACATGTCCATTTTTGGTTTACCAAGACATCGCCTGATTGGAGTTCTGCTTGCAGAAACCACAAGTCGCAGATTCAATGAGTAGAAAAAGCTGGGAGGAAATAAAGAGGAACTAATAACGAAAACCTCCCAAAGGACCGAAATGATGTAAATAGGGTCAAACTGTTCAAGCTAAAGCCGATTATAGATCATTTACAACAAAAATTTTCTAACCAAATCAAACCCCAAATGCTATGTATAGATGAGCAAATTGTGCCCTACAAAGACATCTCTTCTCTCAAGCAATATAACCCAAAAAAACCAAATAAATGGGGTTACAAAATATTTGTTTTATGCGATAGCGATGGTCAGATCCATAACTTTGAAGTATCTACCGGAAAAATTCTCACAGCACCTGGGAAGGAAGATATAGGAGCCAGTGGAAACATTGTACTTCGTCTAGCAAGCGTTATTCCTAACCATCAAAACCACTTATTTTTTGACAATTGATTCACCTCGATGAAACTTCTTTCCAACCTGTACAAATATGGCATTTACTGTTTGGGCTCTGTAAGAAAAGATAGAATACATGCTTTGGTGTTTACCAACGACAAGGATATGAAAAAGAAAGGTAGAGGAATATAAGAGGAGTATGAAGCTATGATAGATGGGGTAAAAATATTTGCTTTGAAATGGTATGACAACAAAAGTGTTTGTTTGACAAGTACCTTTTGTGGATCACAGCCAAATGATACGGTCCAACGTTTTGATTGTAGAACCAAAGCCAATATCAATATTCAGCGACCAAACATTGTAAAACAATACAACCATTTTATGGGTGGGGTCGATTTGTTAGATGGCCTCATATCATACTACAGAATAGGACTAAGAAGCAGAAAATGGTGTCTAAAAATATTCTTCCATTTTATAAACCTGGCCATAGTTACCGCATGGATACGTTACAGGACCGATATGCTAAAAGCAGGAATCTACAAAAAAGATATTTTAGATTCACTTGGTTTTCGTGCTGAGATAGCAGAAGGTTTCTGTCATTTGGGAAAGGGCGAAAATTCAAGAAAAAGAGGAAGGCCAAGTGGTGGTATTGAAAAAGAATTCGAAGAAAAAAAGAAGAGAAGCCAAACAAAGCCCATACCCCAACTTGACGTTCGCACAGATAAATTAGCACACTTTTCATTTGAAAAGGGAGAAAGACAAAGATGTAAGAAGCCTAGTTGTGGATTGAAGACATTCTTTTATTGCACCAAATGTCATGTAAGTTTATGTATAAATAAATTTAAAAAGAAATTGTTTTGCGGCATTTCATATATAATTTTGTGGACCATTATTCCAAAACAGGAACATTGTTTTTTTTTGTTATTAAAAAAAAATAAACATTTTTAATTTAATAAGTTGTTTTCAAAATTATACTAGCCATATATTTTCCACCTAAAAAATTTTACTCGACTTTTTCTAAATGTGGACTTTAAGAGGTTAAGTAGGATTAAAATTAAAAGCTCTGAGGGAAAATGTTATAAGTTTTTTCGCCCCTTTGTATAAATATTGCAGGGTACAAAAACTGCCAAATTTCGTTCTTCTAAATTCTTCCATAATGGAGACATTAAATAAAATCAATTTTTCTCCTAACTTTAAGGGGTTAGGTGAAGAATCACCCTGTGAAATATTTCGCATCAATTTAGAAATACCTGGTATATAGTGTTCCATTAAAAAAAAACATAAGTTTGATCTGCCTTGTATTTATGGAATGCAATGTATACTTGAATCTAGTTTTAAAATATGCATTTCATAATTCCGTAAATTTTTGTATCAACAAAAGATTCTGGTGTTCGAAATCTCTAACAATCGTTGTAATATATGGTATAGTATAAAGTAAGCACCCTTCAAACATATTTAATGTATAACAAAGCTTTTGCCTAGTACATAGCGTATAAGATGAACTGAAGGTGGAAAAACTTTGGAGTAAAATCTTTTGCCACAAAATAAAATAATTTTTACTTAATTATTACTCCTTTTTATTTTTAACCTATCATGGGGTTTATTTAAAATGGTTTTAAGTTAGATTTAAAAAAATGCAAAATTTTTCTATTTTGCTTATCTAACCTACGGCTTCTAAATGATTGCCAATTTTTTGGGGCTATTAGTGGTAAATTCGAACTAGGTTGTAGGGGTTAGAATGTTGTTTCTACGGGTGTTATATGAATTTCTCTATATTTTGGGGGTGGATTTCAACCTCTCAGTAAATGATTGCCAATTTTTTTTCCGGATAATAGTGGTAAATGCTAATTACATTGTAGGAGTTAGTATGTGAAACAATTTTTCTAAGAGTGTTATATGTATTTGCCACGTGTCTAACCACCACACTGCATAAAACGGGAGAAATGAGTGAGCTCGGCTAAAACTCAATCAAACGGCCCGAGGACCGCAGAGCACTCGGATTGCATGGGTGTTTTGGAGGTGTCAATAAAATGATTTATGTTAGAATCTGGTTAGTGAGGACCGAAAAAGGTGCCACAAGCTTTAAAGAAAGAAGGAAAATAAAATAGGTTCTGGTTCCTTGAAACAGGGAGAGAGCATGTAAAGCTTGAAAGAGGGAGTAATAGGAACAGTAATTAAATGACAATTCCCTCAACAAACGTAAATTTATTTTTTTTCTTTAAATCCCCAACAATGGAGGCAATAGGCCAAACGTTGCTGTATAGCTATAAAAATATATGAATAATAAATAAAATAAATTATACACAGTATGTATGTTATTCCCAAAACCAAACAAATCGTGAGCTTGTACTTAGGCCCACAGTAATTTATAATTTATAATTACAATACCAAAAACAACAATACCCCTTCGGGCCAACGCAAGATCTTACGTACCTTAGCCTGAAAAGGCCAATTTAATAAACCTATTAAATCAGTTACTTACTAGAAAGAAAAATTAAATAATTCAGCTTGCCCTTCGTCTGACAAAGTGAATACAAACCCCTTTTTGACTAAATTCCATAAATACAATTGGAGAAGCTTGTTCAGTCCACTCAATTTATCTCAAATAAAAATTATTAGTAATTAAGCAATTTAAGTTAGATAAAGAAATTGGTCCGAACAACCTTATCCACAAAACGATAGTGTATATTATATGTTTGAGCTACCGAGTAGTATTTAAACTAGCACGAAATCTCGCGCCAACATTTTACATGTTTTAATATCACGATACACAAAAAGTTACATCTGGTATAAACGTAAAAGTTGCAGCTAAGCTAATGCGCACCACCACATAAACAGTAGTACAATATTAATTATCCCCAAAATGGAGGTTGTGTATGAACTCCATACTGGGTATGGCACATAAAACCAATTTTAACAGAAATTATTCAAAATTTTCATTGTTGATTGTGCGTAAAATATTTAACATACGGCAGTTCTACATGAGGGAAATTGTGTTAAAGTTAGCTGAAGTCGGGCGTCAATCTGACACCGAACTTACATTACAGGTAACATGTTTAGCAAATACTCGCTGATAGAATTAATATAAATGTATTTAATTTCGTTGTAGGCGATCGTAACCTGCTGAAGGCAATTTACGTACGAGTTGTATTCGGAGGTAAAATTTTTGTCAAATACTTGCTA
Organism: Vesta saturnalis; assembly: GCA_036346205.1. Classification (NCBI taxonomy): domain Eukaryota; kingdom Metazoa; phylum Arthropoda; class Insecta; order Coleoptera; family Lampyridae; genus Vesta; species Vesta saturnalis. Next base: position 688,805 of record JARFJB010001043.1, read on the forward strand.
ACAGAACTAAGACAAATGTACTTAATTTCGTTGTAGGCGATCGTAATCTGCAGAAAGCAATATATACATACGATAATGAAAAGAGCTGACCTGCGTTTACGACTACTTATACGTTATTCAAGGTAGCCAGGATTCCACCAGCTCCAATAAAGATGTAACCTCAACGATCACGCAATCCCAAGTACGTGAGACACAGCTGCCCGCAGTTTAATTGACAGCACAAGCAACAAGAGATACAGAACGGGCAATCTTTTTACATCAATAAATACAAAACCAAATGTAAACATGAACATTGACGTAATCGTAACGGTAAAGTTATATGGAAACGTAAATGCTAAAACGAATGTAAAGGATTAGAACGGTGTTTATTCAGTGATAAGAATATGTTACCTCTAAGGTCGAATGCGAGCATTAATGTAAATGTCTTAACCAAATGGTTACATCTATTTCTTTGAAGAAGTAATATGAAATTCTTTTGTGTTTGGAACCTGAAGGATAAGTTCTAATTACAACGAGGTTAACGAGATCTGATACGGCTTACCGAAAATGTGTGGATGGAATGAATTATTTCTATTACATCCGCCTTTAATAGCGATTATATCACTTATATACAACAAAGCGATACTACATTGTGAAAATTTTCCAAAAAAATGGATGCTCAACATATACGAAATAGAAAAAGGAAAATTTTCTTGAAATTTCAAACATTCCACAGCAATGGCGGTTTTGAAAAGAAAGCCAACGCTTCAAGATACAATTTTACAATTTGAAAAATATACTTATCAAATCATTGTTACCACAATAGAATTTTGAGTATTGTTAACAGAATAAGCCGTTGTTTATACAGTGTATTTGTTAAGAAATAGCCCCATTTATATTTTGAAACAACAAAATAACAGATCCCTTTTCAGAGTTAAGTATACCAATCACTCGAACTACGTACATCTCAAAGATGGCGCTATAGGTATTAATTGAAATTAATTTTTGTAAATGGTAACTACAGAAAGTTTTAATACGTTAAACTAAAAACGAGTAAACTTTTGAAATACAACGGTGGATACGAGAGAGATATAATGTTCGTATAACGTTAGAAACGTGCACACCATAAAAGAAAATCATATGTGAAGTAGAAATTAGCTAGAGCAAAGGCATAATTTTGTACAACGTAGAAAAGTAAGCGTGTTGAGAGAAATCATTTAATCCTTCATACTCATTAGTAAATGCCCTAAATACAGAAATTTTAAATCATTATAGTAAAGAAATGGATACGAGTAAGCTAAATCACATTACTAAATGTTTAAGTCACAGCTACTTATTTAAGGTAGCTTTTAGAAACAGTAGCCAGGCATATTCATAAAATCGATCCTATATCGATTTTTGCACGTTACAAATTGTTTAATACCTAAGGCTGACAGTAAATGATTGCCATTTTTTTTGGGTATACTAGGGATAAATGCGAATGATACTGTTCGTGTTAAAATGTGAAACCTTTGTCTTGCCAATTTTTTTGAGCTAACGGTACATCCAAATTAGCTGTTGGAAAATTTTTGTTATTTTAAGTTGTTATGTTTTTTGAATCTCAAGGGCTGGTTTGAATTTGGTATTAAGGGTGGAATCTAAAATTTCCTATTTGGCTGCTGGATAATGGCAGCTTAAACGTGTGCGCATGCGCATATTTCTTTCTAGTGATAAACGGCACGCCACTGGTAGTTCGGTTGTTTTCGGCATTTTGGATGCTGAATTTTGGCTGCCAAATTCTCGCGGGTGGGGCTCATTAATGATAATTCCTGGCTATATTACATTCCTGAGAGTAGATTTGGTAATAAGTACAAATTAACGAAAGTGCCGATTATTGAATAAAGTCATAGATTAACTACATTACAAAAGTGCATTCGATAAAGTTTATCACAGCTGATTACAACCAAGACACAATACATTTTAATTGTGAATAATAAAACAACTAAATTTTAGGTTTAACTTAAAATTCAAAGTAAAATTGGAAAGTAAAAAAATGAATGAAATTTTATATCGGTTATAAATGGTTTATTGATAATAGGCGATACCATAAGGGAAAGTATTATGACATTATAATTAGCACTTGCGATTGTTTGTAATGTAGGTAAACTGGTGAATTGAAGGTCGCTATGCATTTTGTATTGGTTTTACCATTATCGCAGTAGATAGTAGTTGCTTTTGCGACTTGGTACAATCTGTTTTAGTCGAAAATTAACAGCGTCGCGGCGACTTACTTAATCTAATGAACAGAAATGAAATTGTTTTTGGAATTTGATCCATTGTACTGAACTCCATTTTTGACTAAGTACGTAATTTAATTAAAGCAGCTAAAATTGAAAACATTCACTGATTAAAAGTTGACTTGCTAGTTAGTATAGATAATCCTTAGTGAATTTATCAATGTAATGACGAAATTGTATTAAATTTAATCATTTCTTTTATTTGGTGGAAATCAATTGATTAATAATGAAGTGGATTTATATTACTGTTCTAATCGGCATAGCTGTCAGTATACTATTATCGAACAAAAATAAAAATAATGTATGCAAAACATTTCGTGATTATTATTCAAATCGTGATAACAATCCAAGCTGCTATTATAATCCAGATTATAAATTAGAAGTGGTAAGTAAAATGTTTATTTTTTTAATTATTATTCCAGAGTTTCAAGTTTATCTGCTATTCTATACTTTGAGTCCTTGAATTTAACATTTTGATTAATTCATTTTTACGTAACTGTGGGTAATAACATTTTATGGTTAAAATGCAAATTTCAAAATAATGAAATAAACATAATTTTCCTTTTATATGAACTGGATAATTATAATCATGCTCACTATATCTAATTAGTTTTTTTTTATTTCCATATTATAATAGTATTATACCTACTGCCATTTTTCATGATATTAGTTTTTTCCTTGTTTATATAAAACCGCGTCCAATCTTTACCCGGTAGCTTATTTTTTTAGAATCGCAATTTACAGAGAAGTTGATTTAAGAAGTTTTTATATAAATCTTCTAAAAAGTAAGTACCAAGCACAGAGCGTTACAAACAATTAAAAAAACTGAGAATTTACTTAGTATATTTAATAGGTTATGTGAGAATCTTCTAAACCATTTCAATTGTTAATAAAGCTTTAAATTATTAATATGCTTATCTTTAACCTAAAAATTATAATTTTTTTTATCGTCTCAAGGATTTCTTAAATATATTACTATTTACTGAGGACGATAACTGTAATTGTTATCGAAACGTTTAATTTTTTATAAAATATAAATAATGAAAATACAGGGTTTAATTACCGAAAAGATAAGTATTTTACCTATGGGTGATAAACATGAAAGTTACCTATTTTTCTATTTTTTTGCGAATTTTATTTTTCTAAATGAACCGAAAATTTCCTAATGAAAACTTAGGTGGGATCTTCACAAAATAAAACGCAAGAGTCTAAGTCTCACAAATATCTTAGATGAATATAATCGCATGTGTAACATTTACATGTGTTACATACCTGGTATATATGTACGCACAGCTCGCGCAACCAGAGATTATTCGGGTCCCGCAGACACGTCATTGCACAATCGTCAAGTGTATATGTTAAAATCACTTACCAATAGTAAATAGTCGTTGGTGCATGAACAAAATCACAAATGAAGTTTTATATTATTTTATTAATTTAATAATTTATACACATAGTGTACTCAAGTAAAGTTGGGTATGACTTATTCTTAAAATTACACGAACTAAGATATAAGCGACGTACGTCTGCATTAAATCAGCAAAGTATCTTTTAGTTAATATTTTTATCGGCAGATGTGTCCACATAAATTTCCATAAAATGTCAAAGAAAGTTGAGAATTATTGAATGCTTTTCATATTTTAAACTAGAAAATGATCTATTATATCACTTATTTTTTTGATAGAGTCAAAAATATTTTTCTGCGACAGTGAATTATTATAATTTAGGACATGGTTTGATTATAATTACATACCATCATAATACATAACCTGTATATTTGTAAATAAACAAATACTTTTTTCAGGTTGACAAATTGATAAAAGTTACAATTAGTTCGTTATTTTCAAGATGTATAACAACCCTTCTAGAAGCATAATTATTGCTTCGTAATCGACATAATTCTTGTAGATACTTTACGATAACCTAAATATCGATGCATTTGTGATTATTTCATTCTTTTAGAAGAAAGTGTGTAGTTCGAAGTTCAACGAGTTTATAGATGTTTAATATTTTAATTTAGCACATAGTTTAAATAGATTTCATATTGCTCCAAGTTAAATGAAAAGCAATTTACATAAAGCCGTACATATATTCAGTTCACCTATTGTAGAGTTATCAATACGTTATGTAAATATTAGAGTATTTATATTACATTGGAATTAAAACATTTAAATTAAAAATCAATCACCATCAGTGTCACTTTCAGAAGTGGAAACGTTAACAGATATAATTATTGGTTCCACAACCTCACAATATTTTTCAATTTCCTACATAGACACTTCGGCATGTTTAATTCATTTCAGCCAATATGTCCCATCAATTAGTTGCAAGGATTCCATCCATATTTCTTTTACATGGTCATCGTTAAAGTTGGAATTATGTCTTCCTATATTTTTGTTGTAGTGTTCTTTGCAATTTGCCCACACCAGTTCAATTGGATTAAATTCACAGTGATATGGTGATAACCGTAATACTCCGTGTCCACACTTGTGCTATTTAACCTATTTCGTACACCTTTGGTATCTCATTATCTGCAACTAATTGCAGTAATTCTTTTTTAAACATAACCTATGCTGTGCTTTAATAGAATGTTACATATTCGTTCCTTCTTAGATGAATTATTTGGAATTTTTTCTAGAAGTTTGAAATGATAACTAGCATTACCCATAACAATTAAGGACGGCTCTTTTAAGTTTGCAATTAAATTATATTCAAACCAGTTTGTAAACAACACATATCTCCATGATAGTCTGGACTTTGTAACATTGTAGGAAACAAAAGTGAAACATCGAAAATAAATCCATCTTCATTACCTGCATGAACAACTATAAATCTAAATGATACAGATATTTTGTTAGGAATTATAATGTAATAACTAAATTACTTCACCCATTGGCTTCTTCTTCACGCTTTCCTTAGATTTATCATGTCAGCTTCTTTTGTGCGATCCTCGACAGAAAATCTAAGTTTCATCTAAGAATACAGGACTGTATAATTTTTCTTCTTCATTTTTGTAATATTCTCTTAAGAATTGTACGTGATTGGCAGCAATACGTGATTGTTCCAGTAAACTTCTCCTGTCATTTAGGTAAAAATCCAATGGAATGTAAGAGACGTCTTAAATTTGGTCTACTGATATAGAAAATTTGACTACTGCTTATCTAATTCTTTTTGTAATGATGCCAGCGTTACATGTAACATGTGTAACCTGCAAAAACAAGGTATAGTGCTCGACATGTCTTGCATGTTTGTATTTATATTTTGAATGTATTTCATAAATTTTTGTCATTAACTTCGGTGGACTTAGATTTCGTACGTTTTCTCCGCTTAGCTGGAGACTGTGGAGCTTTATTTTCTTTTTGGACTTCCGTAACCCATTTTGTATGGCACAAACTGTATTTATACTAACCCCACACGTGCGCTAAATTTGTCCTTCCAAGTATCATATTGAAATAAGGTTTTCCGCTGGGGAAGGTGAAGCTTGCCCCAACGAAGTCCAACACAGACAATAACACCTGATTTGGAAATGTAATTTATACTTATACTTAATACGGACTCGGGCACCACCCAAGAAAATAGCAACATCCAGGTGTTCCTTGGGGCCAACTCTGGACAGCTGGGTTTCCAAACAGGCGGCCTCTGGCTCCTTCAGCGGAGGACAACTTCAGTGTTCGTTTCCGTGGAGTTGGAGGAGGATACGGTACACTGCGTCACAATTCCTTCGACAAACGGCATAATCCTTTCACTAATGTTGGATGATGGATGATTAAGTTCCGGTTGATAACCACACGCTCTTTCACGCGTTCAATTATAACGGTTAAGATCAAAATGGTGGATCAACGTGTTAACGCAAAATGACACTAGTGATAGATGCTGCTTCTTAATCACGACACACGTTTCAGTGCACTAATATAAATTGTACAGCAGATTTATGTTTTTATGGCCATCCTTCCCTAATACATCTAGTTGAGGGAAAAAGACAAAAATATTTAATTTTATTATAGAGTTTTACATCGATGAGTTATACCCAACTTTATTTTAATCAAACCGTATACGTTCCGTTTGAATATCAAGGAACTGTTTGTTTTTAACTAATTATCTTCATTTTCAATAATTTCGTTAATGGTTCTGCGTAACATTTGCAATTTCTTCTTCCAACAAAGCTTTTACTTCGTTAAATTTAAATGTTACGTTTCTTTTTGCGATGTTGTTTTTTATTTGTCCAGATTAATTATAGTTGGATATAAATCTGGATGAAAATGTGGAAGCCTAAGTACAGTATGATACTCTCTGTGTAATAGATTATTAAATTTTTACATAGTATACTGTTTTCTGTACTGTTGTGCGGTAATAAACAATATTTTTAACATTACACACTTCAATAATGAGTATCGCGGTGTTAGTTATGTTTCAATACATGATCATTGTTATACAATTGAAACTAACCTCTAATTTATCTCTGGTTGCGCGTGCTGCACATGTGGGCAACACTAAAATGACGTTAATCAACTTTAAGAGAGCCATCGACAGTTTATGAAATGCAACTGAAACGATAGCTTCAACTAGATCTGGGTACGAATTCTTAATACAAGGGTTTTCAAACATATTTGAACATTCTAAGTATTTGGTACGACATATCAACGATTTAATTGTTTTACATTTACCAATTAGTAGAGCTATAGTTGTACCTAATTATTACTGTTAATCAAATTAAACAGCGCATGAATGGTTCATAAGTGCATCTTTAACCCTAATATGACTAAAAGCTTTGTTGAGGGTGTGCCCAGAATCTTATTTTAGATGTTCAACATTACTTAACATAACACACACACAAACACACAACACACAACACACACACACACACACACACACACACAACACACACACACACCAACAACACACACACCACACACCACACACAACACACACACACACACACACACACACCACAACACACACACACAATACACACACACACACACAAACAAACACACACACACACACCACAAACACACACACACACCACACACACACACACACACACTACACACCACACACACACAACACTACACAACACACACACCACAACACACAACACAACACACACACCACGACAACACACACAACACACACACACAACACAATCACGAACACACACACAACCACACATACAACACGACACGAACACGACACAACACGAACACACACGACGAACACGAACACGAACACGAACACGACACAACCACAACAACACAACACACACACACCACACACACACACACACAACACACAACACACACCACACACAACACACACACACAACACACACACACACAACACACACACACAACACACACACACACACACACATACGACACACACACAACACACACGACACACACACGACACACACAACAACACACACACACACACACACAACACACACACGCACGACAAGACACGAACACGAACACGAACACATCAATAACACGAACACGAACACCACGAACACGAACGAAACGAACACGAACACGAACACGACCACAACACGAACACGAACACGAACACGAACACGAACACGAACACGAACACAACAGGAACACGAACAACGATCACGACAACACGAACACACGACACGACACGACACAACACGAACACGAACACGACACGACACGGACACACGAACAACAAGACACGAACACAGAACACGCACGACACGACACGGAACACGCAACACAAACACGAACACACACACACGAACACGAACACGAAACACGAACACGAACACGAACACGGACACACGACACACACGAACACGAAACACGAACACGACCATCACGACACACGAACACGAACACGAACACGAGACACGAAACACGACACAGACGACACGACACGACACACGACACGAACACAGACACACGAACACGCACGACGACACAACAACACGAACACGAACACGACACGAACACACACGACACACGACACGACGAACACGACACGAACACGAACACGAACACGACAAACAACACGAACACAACACGAACACGAACACGACACGACACACACAACACGACACACACACACACAACACGACACGGACACGACACGACACGGACACGGACACGGACACGGACACGGACACGACACAACACGAACACAAACACGAACACGAACACGACACAACAGAACACAACACAACACGAACACGAAACACACAACACGACACAACACGAACGAACAACGACAAACACGACACAGAACACACACACACGAACACGAACACACACGAACACGACACAACACAACACGACACGAACACAAACACGAACACAACACACAACAAGAACACAGAACACGAACACGAACACGAACACGACACACGAACACGAACACGAACACGAACACGAACACGAACACGACACGACACGAACACGAACACGAACACGAACACGAACACGAACACGAACACGAACACGAACGACACGCACGAACACGATCACGAACAAAATACAGACACGAACACAAACACGAACACGAATACGAACACGAACACGATCACGAATACAAACACGGACACGAACACGAACAGCAACAACACAACACCAACACAAACACAACACAACACAAACACAAACACAACACAACACAACACAACACACAACACAACACAACAGCACAGACACAGCACAAACACAACAACACAGCACACACAACACACACACACACACAAACACAACACACAGACACAACACAACAAACACAAACACAAACACAAACACAACACACACAACACAACACACAAACACAACACAACACGACAAACACACAGACACAACACAACACACACACAACACAAACACAAACACAAACACACAACACAACACGAACACAAACGAACACGAACACAACGACACGAACACGAAACGAAACAACACAAACCAAACGCAAACGAAACGAAAGCAAACGCAAATGGAAACGCAAACGCAAACGCAAACGGAAACGCCAGCTCAAACGCAAACGCAAACGCAAACACAAACACATATTTTAATAAATTTTATATTGTGAATAATCACACACACGCGCATCTCTCATATATTATCTTAAATATGTCCTTGGTAAATATATAAATAGTTTCTATCGTTTTGTTTACTTTACATTAATTATTAATCAAACGATTTATAGTTACGGTTTATTTGACAAAACAAAAATACACCAAAACACATACACAAAATATAAATTAATAATAATAATATATATATATATTAAATATATATATATATAATATATATATTTATATATATATATATTATATATATATAAATATATGATAAATGTTTATAATTATAATAATAATCAACACATTCTCATATATTACCTTAAATATGTCCTTGTTGAGTACATAAATAATTTTTATCGTTTTGTTTACTTTACATTAATTATTAATCAAACGATTTATAATTAGGGTTTATAATATCTTTGACAAACAAAATATTTTAAATCTGTAGTTGTCATATTTTATATATCACACAGTTCAGGTACGTATACTAGATTAGTATTTTCAATTTATTCTTATTATTGTAGAAAACAATACATTTTTGATAATGATGTAAATCCCAGCAGCGAAATATAAAACAAAGATTTTTCATTTAATTGATTGTAATTCTCAGAAATAATTTTTCATTTGCTAAATAAATAAGGTTCAAGAATATAAATACATATAAATTCCCGCAATTCGCAGGTTTCACCCATGACATACTAAATGCCTGATTTTAAACTTATTTGCGAAAGCAATATTCATAGAAAACTACATATATAAGGAAATATTTTATTTGCATAAAGTTAATTGAATATACAAATTGTATGTAAATTAAAATTTTAAATTACTCACAGAAAAGGAATGGGTTCAAATCCCACTCGAGGAATTCATTTTTGTATGTATCTTTTAAATCTTAATTTACATACATTTTGTATAATAAATAAACTTTGTTCAAATAACATATTTCCTTGTGAGTCGCAGCTTAGCGATTTCTATGGTAATTTTTGTACATTCAACTATTAATACTTCGAATTATTTTGGAGTAAAAGTGTAAATACGTTTTTTTGTAGAAAAAATAAAAACCTTAATTTTAAAATAAATAAGGTATGTCTTGGAATTATATAAAAAAACAAACCACTGCGTGCATATTTCATTATCTAGGATTCCTATTTGACGTTTATTACTGTATACTTACTTCATAAATTATCATAAAACTGTTCGGCTTAAAATGTATTCAACTGAAGAGAAAATTGAAACGCTAAAATTCTTATATGCTGAAAATGGTGCCCGCCAGGTAAGTGCTTTATTGAGCGTAAGATATCAAAATCGGTCAATTACAAGTAGTTCAACGGTCGACAAAATCGTACGAAAATTTCAGAGAACAGGCACAGTATTAAATAACTGCAACTGCAGTAATGAAGTTCAAAATGTACACCACCGCCAGGAAAATCACTATACGTTGTAAGTTTTGGTTGCAGTAGCGAATAATCACCACATAAGTTTAATTAAGGACACAATCAAGAAACTTGGGTTTGCATCACACTCTGGTGCTGCGAATTTTAAAACAGCACAAGTTTCGCTCCTATAAATAGCAATGTCATCAAGAGTTGCGTGAGCATAACTTGGAGAGGAGTGCATTTTGCTTGCAAATGATGGATAAATGTAACCAAAACACGGAATTTCTGAATAATATTATGTTTATATTTACACTTCATAATAAGCCAAACGTGCAAAATTGCAGATAATGGTCCTAATTATACAATTGACTGGTCTGTAAGATCCACCGATCTTTCTCCAATAATTTTTTTTCTTTGGGGACATTAAAAGTCTGTGATTTACTCGGGACGAAGATTTGAAAATGTAGAAAATCTAAAAGCTTTCATTCGAGCAGAAGACCACCGCATCCAACGGTATGACATACATATGGTTCCAAAGGACGAGAACACAACTCGTCGGAAACTCAAAGAAGCCGCATACATCACACTAGCAGAAAGTCCATTACTCCAAGCTAGTGTGGAAATGAAACGTTTATGGATTCCAATAGTGCGCGAAGAGCTTAACCGTAATACACCTGCGCCATACGTTACGGCGCAACAAGCGAAATACCGTTCCTTATCAACCCACTCCTTGACAGCATTTGGAATAGTATCACATTTCATTTACAACAGATCATTACAAACTAACAATTTTTTATAACATTAAACATGGATAATATCCTTCATTCAAAGGAATTCTTCTTACACCAAATGCTGATCAACCTGACCTAGATGTCTTTCACTATTTAGATATTGAATAACCGATTTCGATATCTTTAAAATTTAAAAAATAGAATCATATTTTTAAACTAAACTAACAGCATTATTTATTTTATGCCTTTAACTATATAAGTTGTAAGAAACTCTAGTCGTACCAATTTAATACTTGCACACTAACAGAAAATCCAATAAGCCAAGCTAGTGTGGAAATGAAACCCATATGGCTGCCAATAATGTGCGAAGAGCTTAAGCGTAATACACCTGCGCAATAAGTTACGGCGCAACATGCGCAATAAACTGCTACGCAACCACGAGAAAGTTTAATAAATATATATGTTCTAAAAATATATATTGGATTACTCAGTGGCTCGGCGGTAAAGGTGTTAGACTAGTAATTGACAGGTACCAAGTTCGAATCTGAGAGTAGTTAAGTGCTTGAGAAAATATCGTAATATATGAATTCGACTCAAGTACGAAAACAGTCCTTCTCAAGGCTAAGTTTGATGACGGAAGGAGAGTCCGCTTCCGAAACGTCGCGCTCAAAAAGCAGAAACTAGGGAAATAACCCGATCAACTCAACTTCTTTACAATAGACCTAAAAATTAAGTTTTGCGGGTTGCAGTGACCCCGATGCTCTCCAATGCAGTTGATCCTCCGCATACCTTAAAAGGGTATTAATTAACCTTCCGTTTCAGCACCGACACTTTACACGTAGCATATGTAATATTTAAGAATTGAAGCTTTCACCGTTTGACATAATTGAAACTTGATTTGGGAAAAAACGGCGTAATTATATATATATATATATATATATATATATATATATATATATTATGTATATATTTTTTAAATTTTAAAGATATCAAAATCGGTTATTCAATATCTAAATAGTGAAAGACATCTAGGTCAGGTTGATCAGCATTTGGTGTAAGAAGAATTCCTTTGAATGAAGGATATTATCCATGTTTAATGTTATAAAAAATTGTTAGTTTGTAATGATCTGTTGTAAATGAAATGTGATACTATTATATTATATATACACATAAATGAGTGTACTCAGTCAAACGGTCAAATTGACCGTTGAGCACTTGGATGGCGTAGATAATTATTAGATTGATTTAGGTTAGACAGACGAATGGAAGAAGTTGTAGTAGTACACGTAACTAATAGTATAAGCAAAGTTTGAGCGCCACAAACTTTAATAGGAGAAAATTATGATTTTATGAGAGAGAGCGCCATAAAGCTTCCCTAGATAACATACCATATGCCCTCCGCATACACCCGCATACTCACGACGACCTAGCATGGAACCGGACAATGAATCGGATTAAATACACGAAGCACCCTATACCCCCACTAAACAACACACACACACACTTAAATCAATTAACCGATTATTAAATATTCAAATAAGTCTAAATCTTTTTTTCTTTCTTTTCACACCAAAAATAACCACATCTCATCGTTGTAAACTATACAATAACACAAAACATCGCAACACCAACAAGCATGGATTGCCCAGGAATGAAGAGGAGAAGGACTCCTAAACAGTCTACGACTAAGATTATATATATATATATATATATATATATATATATATATAAACTATAAACAAGTGATTACTAACCATACGTATGAGCATATTGACAAAAAAAATTAAACTTGAAACGGGAAGAAAGGAAGCAAATAGGTTTGACCAAACGGTCATCACAGACCAATATAAATAATTAACAATTAATAACTCATCACTGGTCAAGGAAAGTTAATTAAATATTCCTTTAAACAATCTTTCTAAACCCACCAAAAATTTAGCACAATTAGTAATTAATATTTCACACCGAATCAAGTACGGAGGCAAGTTAATTTTATATCCATACACTGAAAATTCTTTTTGACGAAACAAACACTTGAAAGGGTAAAAACCTTTAAAACTACCTTCCCTGGTTTATTTGAAAGCACTTTCCAGGGTTAACCTGAAAAGGAGAAATTCAACCAACCTGGTTATACTTTGACCTAAACTCTTTTTGATTAACTGACTTGTTATTTCACAATCGAAAAATTTAATTTACACAAACCCGTTATAAATAATCGACAATAATATAAATACGTAAAATATTTCAAAACACATGCTTAAATCTAAACGAATAACTTGAGAGAATTACGTTTTTCCGCTAGTAATTGTTAACTAAATACCGCAGTAAAATGACAGGAATACAAGGACATCCGGTATGTGATAATAACTAGATGAACAGCTTCTGCGCATGTACTAGATGACGCGCAACCCGTAATAATAACAAATGGATGGCAATATTAATATACATTTTTGGATGTGGTTCTCGAAATCATAGAAAAGTAAGCAGAAATTAGGCTATTTTAACCAACACAAAGAGATAGTATATTATCAAGAACAGTAAGGGACGTTTATCGGTCGACGGCCAAGTTTGTAGGCTGAGCCTTAATGTTCGTGATGTTCATACTGTTTTTGCACGATTGTATGAAATTTACCACAATTGAAATCATTTAATTTCTATTAAATAAACGAAGAAGCTCATTTTAAATGGAAATGTCCAAATTGTTGTGAAATATAGGTAGTATATATAATTTTACGTTGGTAAGTAAAAGACGTCCGTAAGTAAAATACTTACCGACGAGTTGGGCCTCGCTACCAGTAAACATATCCTACTATCTTGGAAACAGATATGGTAAATAAACGAAAAAGCTCAATCGTGCAAAAAAAACAATTAACGTTACGATCATTTTTAATACAAAAAAAATCACAGATATTTTAGTAATTCTTGAATCGTGGAGGATATTCGAGTGTAATATACACTAACCCTTATCTCAGTTCAAAACAAGTGTAAACAACGAAAATTTTAATAAGGCAACTATTTACTGCTGACTGTGGAGGTATCGTTTATTAAAACACACATTCAGCTTGTAGCAGTACGTTGTTTATAAGGGAAGCATAGTATAATTAGAATATCCTGGCTATGTCCGATGAGTAACTCTATCTCTCTATCTCTGGATATCCGTAAGATTCACCCTTCGTTACGGTGTGTATAATAATAATTTTTATTAAATCACAGAACCATGACAACACGGTATTGACCAAGTCAATCCAAAAATACATCCCAACGAGTAGTGACAACTTTAGCTTAAAATTTGTTACCTGTTAACAACATAGATTTAATATAAATTGAATATGTGGAGCACCAATGTTTGACTAGGAACCTTTCAAATTCATTGAGGGTGTAAAAACAATTATTTGCAAGAAGATACTTTAGCTCTCGCTTGAAATCTCTATCGCTTTTACAACCAATCAAGCTCCCTGGCAGTTTATTATATTGGCGAACTCCCGCATTAACCGGCGATTTGTTGTTGTAAAAATGTTTACTTTTAATTTCTACAAGATTATTCTTGCGTCTCATATCATATTCATGAATATCAGTACCTTTATAAAATTTAGATTTATTGCGATAAATATAGCACAGCAGTATGAGAATATAAATAGAGATCACAGTTAAAATTTTGTTAGTTTTAAACGCATTCCGACACGTGGTTCGAGGTTCTAAACCAAAAATAAGTCTTATAATACGTTTTTGCAAAGTGAACACTCTTTGGACGTCACGCCCTAACCCCCAAACTACAATGTTATAATTAATCGCAGCATAAGCATATGAATAATATACATCCCAGGAGAAACAATTATCCAAAACGTATCCAGAAATTTTACATATCTAGAGAACTTTACTGTAGCATTGCTAATAGTCAAGTCTTCGTATAGTGTTATTTTTCTTGTAGTGCAATGTGCAATGCAAGTAGTTTATTGAGTATGAAGTATCAATCTGGTTTTGTTACACAACTTATTGAATTCATTAAAAGATATCTTAATTTTATCTATCAAGACATTTTTAGAACAGTCTGAGAGAAGTATACAGGTATTATCAGCGTACAATAGGACCTTTCCTTGGAGACTAACACAAGTTTCCAATCTAAAGGTAATTTTTCGACTAATAAACAACGAAAAGTAAAAAGTCGATACGAAAATGTCCGAAATCGATTGTAGCACTTTACAAAACAGCGAAATAAAATTAATTCACTGTTGTAGATTGTAAAACTTGCAGTTCTTGAAAATAAACACTCAGGTATCGGACAGTTCATATCCATTATTCCTGTTCAAGTTGTTAGGCTGTTCAGAATTTCAATAGCTTCTTGAATCTTCCTTGTGTACCAATTCTGTTAGTTAACTAGAATTCTTGTGTTTTCAAATTTTATATAGTGCACAGTATTTAAGGCATGTTGAGCAATTGCTGATTTAGTAGGATGAAGTAAACGTAAGTGTGTTTTACGTTCTGTTAACCTGCTTCTTCCACATTCACCAATGTACATTTTACCACAAGAACATGGTACTTCGTAAATATCACATGTATGTGATGATATTTCGTCTTTAGCAGATTTAGAATTTTAACACAGCTTTGTAAGCTACTTTTATTATGATTTTGTAATATTTTACAAATTTTCTTTGTTGTGTTTGCAAGGAAAGGTAAAATAGCAAACTTATTTGAAGTTATAGATTTATCACCCGTAAGCTTCGTTTTCCTCGGTTGAAATTTGTTGTTTGTTGACGTCATTACTTATGTAGCTCTTTTCAAGATGGTTTAATTCATGTTGTGGTTTCTATGTATGGCAAATCGTTGTTGCACGGTTGTACAAGGTTGGTATACTACTAAACTTTTGTGCTGGATGATGGTATCATGAATCCTTAATGTAATGACCTGTATGAGTTGGCTTACGATATACGGATTGTGTTACGCTCCCATCTGGTTTTCTTTCAATAACAACATCAAGGAATGGAAGATAACCATCTTTCTCTTTTTCTATTGTAAATATAATTCTTGTATGATGATTGTTTAAATGGTTTAGAAACACCATTAGTTCTTCTGACCCAAAAGGCCAGAAAGCAATATCATCAACATATAAGCCAAAGTTTTGGTTTCTTAGGTGCGTTATTTAGAGCATGTTCTTCGAAATGTTCCAAAAAATAATTTGGTGTTTACGTCAATTTCATATTTCGCCTGACGAAGGATAGGGTATCTGTCTGAAAGTTTACGAATAAATTATATATGAATTATTACACCATTTTTTCCCCAAATAAAGTGTTGATATGTAATATTTGTTTATTAATTAATTGTATGTTACCTGTGATATGTTCATTATGAAGGACTTCAGCAATGCAGAGAATTTCTGAACTGGAAAATTTCTTAAGTTACTTCAAGATTATAGACGTGTGATTTGAAATCTTAGAACTATTACTAATTATCATCAGTATTATCAAACTAAACATACGTTACTTATTTTTTCAGCCTGACATAATAAAGCGCCATGGCTATCCAGTAGAAATACATCATGCATCAACTTTAGATGGTCACATTTTAACACTTTTTCGTATACCTCACGGACTTTATACAAACACAACTGGAAATCCTGTTTTCGTTCAGCATGGACTTTCACTTAACTCTGGAGCTTTCGTGTTATCAGGAAGAAAATCTTTAGGTATATATTTTTTACATTATATAATCCCTCATTATCACGAAAATGTCAGGTTTTGTACTGGCGGATGCAGGCTACGACGTGTGGCTGGGAAATTTTCGGGGTTCAAGGTACTCTAGACGTCACCACCGTTTAGATCCTCAAAATGAAGATTTTTGGAATTTTGGTTTACATGAGCTTGGAATATATGATTTACCGGCTCAAATAAATCATATAGTTAATGTTACGCATAAAAAAATATCATACATCGGAAATTCAATGGGTTCAAGTGCTGGATATATTTATAGTTCTGAATACCCTGATGATGCTCGCAAGTCTCTTGAACTATTCATTGGTTTGGCACCCGTAACTTCATTGGATAACATTCCATTCTTTAAAATCCTTAGTTATGTATGGCTAGTCCTTGCTGTATGTACTAAGGAAAGTTTACGATATAATTGGTAACGTTATGATTACAGAGGCCGCTAAAATACCTAAGCAACGGGGAAATTTATCCTCGTCCACCGCTTCCACAAGTATTGCATAGATATATTTGTTTTCCATTTCCTATACAAATGGATATTTGTGGAATACCTGATATGATCGTACTAGGTTGGAATTATGCAGAAAATGATCCAGTAGGTAACACCAACACGTAGTCTATCCTTAAACTCTACTATTTTAGGAAACCCTGCCAGCAAGTCTGATATATAACAATGATGCGGTGAGTGTGAAGATAATTTCTCATTACCTACAAATGGTGTTATCGGGACTGTTTAGTAATTTTGATTATGGTACAAGTAAAAATTTGGAAATGTATGGAAATGTTGTTCCCCCAGTGTACAACATTTCAAAAGTAAATATACCCCACTACTTAATTTATGCCTCAAACGATAATGCTGCTACTCCAGAAGTAAGTAAATACTTAATTTACAATAATATAACTAATAATTTCAGAACGTTGAAAAATTATTTAAAAGCTTGCCAACAGGATCTCATTCGCATAAATTATACAAAATTAAAAACGAAGATTACACACATATGGACATTATTTCAGGAAAAAATGCGCACCATTTCGTGTATAATCCTCTTATTAACTTTTTAAGGACTGGAAGTCAGTAAATGTGAAATTTCGGATTGTGCACCTGGAGTATTTTTACCTAAACTCTTTTGATTAACTGACTTGTTATTTCACAATCGAAAAATTTAATTTACACAAACCCGTTATAAATAATCGACAATAATATAAATACGTAAAATATTTCAAAACACATGCTTAAATCTAAACGAATAACTTGAGAGAATTACGTTTTTCCGCTAGTAATTGTTAACTAAATACCGCAGTAAAATGACAGGAATACAAGGACATCCGGTATGTGATAATAACTAGATGAACAGCTTCTGCGCATGTACTAGATGACGCGCAACCCGTAATAATAACAAATGGATGGCAATATTAATATACATTTTTGGATGTGGTTCTCGAAATCATAGAAAAGTAAGCAGAAATTAGGCTATTTTAACCAACACAAAGAGATAGTATATTATCAAGAACAGTAAGGGACGTTTATCGGTCGACGGCCAAGTTTGTAGGCTGAGCCTTAATGTTCGTGATGTTCATACTGTTTTTGCACGATTGTATGAAATTTACCACAATTGAAATCATTTAATTTCTATTAAATAAACGAAGAAGCTCATTTTAAATGGAAATGTCCAAATTGTTGTGAAATATAGGTAGTATATATAATTTTACGTTGGTAAGTAAAAGACGTCCGTAAGTAAAATACTTACCGACGAGTTGGGCCTCGCTACCAGTAAACATATCCTACTATCTTGGAAACAGATATGGTAAATAAACGAAAAAGCTCAATCGTGCAAAAAAAACAATTAACGTTACGATCATTTTTAATACAAAAAAAATCACAGATATTTTAGTAATTCTTGAATCGTGGAGGATATTCGAGTGTAATATACACTAACCCTTATCTCAGTTCAAAACAAGTGTAAACAACGAAAATTTTAATAAGGCAACTATTTACTGCTGACTGTGGAGGTATCGTTTATTAAAACACACATTCAGCTTGTAGCAGTACGTTGTTTATAAGGGAAGCATAGTATAATTAGAATATCCTGGCTATGTCCGATGAGTAACTCTATCTCTCTATCTCTGGATATCCGTAAGATTCACCCTTCGTTACGGTGTGTATAATAATAATTTTTATTAAATCACAGAACCATGACAACACGGTATTGACCAAGTCAATCCAAAAATACATCCCAACGAGTAGTGACAACTTTAGCTTAAAATTTGTTACCTGTTAACAACATAGATTTAATATAAATTGAATATGTGGAGCACCAATGTTTGACTAGGAACCTTTCAAATTCATTGAGGGTGTAAAAACAATTATTTGCAAGAAGATACTTTAGCTCTCGCTTGAAATCTCTATCGCTTTTACAACCAATCAAGCTCCCTGGCAGTTTATTATATTGGCGAACTCCCGCATTAACCGGCGATTTGTTGTTGTAAAAATGTTTACTTTTAATTTCTACAAGATTATTCTTGCGTCTCATATCATATTCATGAATATCAGTACCTTTATAAAATTTAGATTTATTGCGATAAATATAGCACAGCAGTATGAGAATATAAATAGAGATCACAGTTAAAATTTTGTTAGTTTTAAACGCATTCCGACACGTGGTTCGAGGTTCTAAACCAAAAATAAGTCTTATAATACGTTTTTGCAAAGTGAACACTCTTTGGACGTCACGCCCTAACCCCCAAACTACAATGTTATAATTAATCGCAGCATAAGCATATGAATAATATACATCCCAGGAGAAACAATTATCCAAAAACGTATCCAGAAATTTTACGTATCTAGAGAACTTTACTGTAGCATTGCTAATAGTCAAGTCTTCGTATAGTGTTATTTTTCTTGTAGTGCAATGTGCAATGCAAGTAGTTTTTGAGTATGAAGTATCAATCTGGTTTTGTTACACAACTTATTGAATTCATTAAAAGATATCTTAATTTTATCTATCAAGACATTTTTAGAACAGTCTGAGAGAAGTATACAGGTATTATCAGCGTACAATAGGACCCTTCCTTGGAGACTAACACAAGTTTCCAATCTAAAGGTAATTTTTCGACTAATAAATAATGAAAAGTATAAAGTCGATACGAAAATGTCCGAAATCGATTGTAACACTTTACAAACCAGCGAAATAAAATTAATTCACTGTTGTAGATTGTAAAACTTGCAGTTCTTGAACATAAACACCCAGATATCGGATAGTTCATATCCATTATCCTTGTTCAAGCTGTTAGGCTATTCAGAATTTCAATAGCTTCTTGAATCATCCTTTTATACCAATTCCGTTCGTTAACTAGAATTCTTGTGTTTTCAAATTTTGTATAGTGCAGGGTATTTAAGGCATGTTGAGCAATTGCTGATTTAGTAGGATGAAGTAAACGTAAGTGTGTTTTATATTCTGTTAACCTGCTTCTTCCAGATTCACTAATGTACATTTTACACAAGAACATAGTACTTCGTAAATATCACATGTATGTAATGATATTTCGTCTTCAGCAGATTTAGAATTTTAACACAGCTTTGTAAGCTACTTTTATTATGATTTTGTAATATTTTACCAATTTTATTTGTTGTGTTTGCAAGGAAAGGTAAAATAGCAAACATATTTGAAGTTATAGATTTATCATCCGTAAGCGTTGTTTGCCTCGGTTGAAATTTGTTGTTTGTTGACATCATTACTTATGTAGACCTTTTCAAGATGTTTAATTCATGTTGTGGTTTCTATGTGTGGCAAATCGTTGTTGCACGATTGTACAAAGTTGGTATAATACTAAACTTTTGTGCTGGATGATGGTATCATGAATCATTAATGTAATGACCTGTATGAGTTGGCTTACGATATACGGATTGTGTTACGCTTTCATCTGATTTTCTTTCGATAACAACATCAAGGAATGGAAGATAACCATCTTTCTCTTTTTCTATTGTAAATGTAATGCTTGTATGATGATTGTTTAAATGGTTTAGGAACACCATTAGTTCTTCTGCCCCAAAAGGCCAGAAAGCAATATCATCAACATATAAACCAAAGTTTTGGTTTCTTAGGTGCCTTATTTAGAGCATGTTCTTCGAAATGTTCCAAAAAATAATTTGATGTTTACGTCAATTTCATATTTCGCCTGACGAAGGATAGGGTATCTGTCTGAAAGTTTACGAATAAATTATATATGAATTATTACACCATTTTTTCCCCAAATAAAGTGTTGATATGTAATATTTGTTTATTAATTAATTGTATGTTACCTGTGATATGTTCATTATGAAGGACTTCAGCAATGCAGAGAATTTCTGAACTGGAAAATTTCTTAAGTTACTTCAAGATTATAGACGTGTGATTTGAAATCTTAGCACTATTACTAATTATTACCATCAGTATTATCAAACTAAACATACGTTACTTATTTTTTCAGCCTGACATAATAAAGCGTCATGGCTATCCAGTAGAAATACATCATGCATCAACTTTAGATGGTCACATTTTAACACTTTTTCGTATACCTCACGGACTTTATACAAACACAACTGGAAATCCTGTTTTCGTTCAGCATGGACTTTCACTTAACTCTGGAGCTTTCGTGTTATCAGGAAGAAAATCTTTAGGTATATATTTTTTACATTATATAATCCCTCATTATCACGAAAATTTCAGGTTTTGTACTGGCGGATGCAGGCTACGATGTATGGCTGGGAAATTTTCGGGGTTCAAGGTACTCTAGACGTCACCACCGTTTAGATCCTCAAAATGAAGATTTTTGGAATTTTGGTTTACATGAGCTTGGAATATACGATTTACCGGCTCAAATAAATCATATAGTTAATGTTACGCATAAAAAAATATCATACATCGGAAATTCAATGGGTTCAACTGCTGGATATATTTATAGCTCTGAATACCCTGATGATGCTCGCAAGTCTCTTGAACTATTCATTGGTTTGGCACCCATAACTTCATTGGATAACATTCCGTTATTTAAAATCATTAGTTATGTATGGCTAGTCCTTGCTGTATGTACTAAGGAAAGTTTACGATATAATTGGTAACGTTATGATTACAGAGGCCACTAAAATACCTAAGCAACGGGGAAATTTATCCTCGTCCACCACTTCCACAAGTATTGCATAGATATATTTGTTTTCCATTTCCTATACAAATGGATATTTGTGGAATACCTGATATGATCGTACTAGGTTGGAATTATGCAGAAAATGATCCAGTAGGTACCACCAACACGTAGTCTATCCTTAAACTCTACTATTTTAGGAAACCCTGCCAGCAAGTCTAATATATAATAATGATGCGGTGAGTGTGAAGATAATTTCTCATTACCTACAAATTGTGTTATCGGGACTGTTTAGTAATTTTGATTATGGTACAAGAAAAAATTTGGAAATATATGGAAATGTTGTTCCCCCAGTGTACAACATTTCAAAAGTAAATATACCCCACTACTTAATTTATGCCTCAAACGATAAGACTGCTACTCCAGAAGTAAGTAAATACTTAATTTGCAATAATATAACTAATAATTTCAGAATGTTGAAAAATTATTTAAAAGCTTGCCAATAGGATCTCATTCGCATAAATTATACAAAATTAAAAACGAAGCTTACACACATCTAGACATTATTTCAGGAAAAAATGCTCACCATTTCGTGTATAATCCTATTATTAACTTTTTAAAGACTGGAAGTCAGTAAATGTGAAATGTTGGATGTGTGCACCTGGAGTATTTTTTACCATAAAATTGTCTTATTATACTATAGACACAATGTTTTAAACACTATACCGAAAAATACTTTTATCTTCAAACCCCGCAAATGACAACGACCGAACAAAATCATTTTAATATACAACTATAAAAATTTATTGATTAACATTAATATTGAATACACAAGTTACATACTGTAACATTTTATTACCCTTTACGGCTTACATAAAGAGTCTGAAATGGTGTATAGTTAAATGATGTAATTTCTACAGAAAAGATTTCTTTTCACTTTGGGGTGTCAAAAAAAAAAAATTGTCGGTCAATGACAACTATACTAATTATGATGATGGGTAAATTATAATAAATGTGTAAGTATTTCAGAAACGTCTAATTAATATCGACGTGACTTTAGAGAATTGCCTCTTGGTGTGGAATCAGAACGACTAACAGTTCTGGTTTCCTACCTGTATTAGAAGCACTAACAATAGAACCAGTATACATTGAGAGCGTATTGTTAGTGCCCCTTGGTGAGTTGCGTATATAAGCTCAACAACACATTTCTGAGAAATCGACTTTCCCTTTATAGTAATGGTTACCTACGCTTACTACGGGACTGGACATTGTAAAGATCCCAAATCCTTATCAAAAATCCGTGAATTAATTATTTAATTATCCATTCATATTGAGTAAAAATGCTCCGGTGCATTCAATAATTAATTATTTCCCCTTCTTCTCCAACCCTAGAACCTCCCTCCTTTTCCTACGTGATTCGTCATGTGGATAAGGACATCCTAGCCGAAGAGATCCTGAGTACAATCGATATTCCACATGTAAGAAAGGCCATTCGGCTCACCTCCAAGGCTACCAACTCACCCACATCCCTAAGTCCGCGTCATCACCCCATCCCAAGTTACGCTCGAGTACCTCCTCGCAAAAGGAGCCGTCATGTTCGGGCGACACTAAAGTTGCGAACTCTTCCTTATCTCACAACCTCTCCCCAAATATTGCTCTACTTGCATGCAGGTGGGACATACCGCCAAGGTGGGCCCTATCCGCTCCATCCGTCGCCGCAGCTGTGGCGAAAGTCACAGATCCTCTTCCGTCTGATCTTCCGCTAACCCAAGGTGTAACAACTGTAGGAAGCACATCCTACCTACTCCTTTAAGTGCCAGAATCGGCGGGAACCATACAGTCAAAGATGACAACCTTCGAACCCATCCAGTCTTCTGAAGAAGTCCGACTCGGCGAAATAGGATTATTCGTGTCCAAGACTCGATATCCCGATCCTACTTCCAACGGCGTATCGACGCCTGAGTGTTTGGCACGCGGACGGCGGTTTCCGTAATCCAAGTAATAAATCCATAAATCCCTCCAAAATAGATATCCAGCAGGGGCGCTCGACGGAGACGCTCCCTACTTAAAAATTTTCCACGAACACAATACGCACATTCTCTCCATCATAGAAACAAAGCTCACAAACACGTGCACATTAACTGTAACACATATCACACCTATCTAAACAACAGCCACAATGGAACTGCCCTCACAAAAAATTGCTTCCGGCCCACTCCATTTTAACTTCCTGCGCACCTACAGCATCTCGACTGCGTTGCCATGACAGGGCACTTCTCACCCAGATCGTATTATTTTCTACTACAACCTTCCCGGCCACAATACACTACCGATGACCTCTTAATTTACGCTTCCAGCCTCCATAATGCTGTCATCTTAGGTAATTTTAATGCCCGTCACACCCAATTCGGTGACTCCAGAAGCAATGGCAACGGTATCAAGCTATCATCAGTTCTATTACAGTTGCCGCTTTTGCGAATCGCTAACACACAGCCTACATATTTCTATCATCTAAATGCCTCAATAATAGACCACGTCCTTGTTTCAGAATCTATTGCACACTATTTCGATCGTGAGTGCTTTTTAGGCACCACGATCGCTTTAGATCATCTACCACTACTGGTCAAAGCTTCTTTTTGTTCAGCCCCCCACCCAGCGCATCCTCAATATACAGTCATTAAAGATTTTTCGAAAGTGGACTGGAGTGTGTTCTCTGAACACATCTCCAACAACCCCCCAACAGTCAATCTTCTAACAACCCAAGTTATCGAGAGAGCCAATATAGGCCTAACTTCCTTAATTATGGAAGCGGTCGGTATCTCATCTACCACTACTGGTCAAGGCTTCATTTTGTCTAGCCTAGCACCTCCGCAATATACAGTCATGAAAGATTTTTCGAAAGCGGACTGGAATGTGTTCTCTGAACACAACTTCAACAACCGTCAAACAGTCAATCTCCTAACAACCCAAGATATTGAGAGTCATTAGAGACCTAACTTCCGTAATTGCGGAAGTAGTACGATATCTCAGTCACATTGAAAACCATCGACACTTCGCGCAAACCGCTCAAACGGAACGTCGTGAACTGGATCAAAGAGAAAAGACGAATCGATCGTCAATTCTTGCGATCTAGGGACCCGACTTGCAAAACCGAATACAATCGCCGTAACGCCTTAATCAGGCGAGAACCACACAAATACGTTCAAGACTCCTGGAGCAACGCCACCTCCCAGTTAGACTACAGAAACGGGGAACTCTTCTTCTGGTAGCAGTTTGATAGACTGGCCAGAAGGAAAGTAACCGCTAAATCCAACTGAATATAAGAATCCTTCTATGTTCCCATCACTCCCGACAAGGCCAACGCATATCTTAAAAAAGGACGCAATTCAGCCCCAGGTCATGACGGCCTAAATTGCAAAGTTCTCCGACACCTATCCGATCCACCCCTCTGATTACTCCCAGACAATTATAACACATGCCTAACCCTATCCAACTTCCCGACGGACTGTAAATCGGCCTCCACAGGTATGATACCCTAACCTTACTACGACCGAACCATACCCTTCTCCTATAATAGACACATCGCCCTCCTAAGTTGCCTCGGTGTATGCTTTGAGCAGGTTGTAGGCAGGTGACTCAGAGGCCACCTTGAATTCAACGAACTCTTTCCAAACCGCCTATTTGGCTTTCGTCCCAACCGAACGTTTCACGGTCCCTTGTTGAAGTTGCTTACATAAACCAGCAGAGCATTCAATGATAAGCAATGAAACCTTGCTGTGTTTCTGGATATTAACCAATCATTTGACAGGGCGTGGCATGTAATTCTCTTTAACAAGATCCTCAATGTCAGCATACCACTTCGAGTCAAAGTAGGTAACACCTTCTCCGATCCGTTTCAACCTACAGCAGGCGTACCGCAAGGTTCTCCCTTAGCGCCAACAGTAATGTTTCCCTCACTTTAAACAACCCACTCCAACACGAAGTCACCTACTTAGGAATCTTCTTCACTAATTTTAATTCGCTCCCCGATGTACAAAGAACACTTAACAGGATAAAAACCCAGTAAACCTACTAAGCGCCCCCGGGATGGGTCTAGGATAACTCACCGTGGGCGTTTCGCCATCGCCGATTCGCCATCGGTGATTCACTGTCGAGTCAGTTGACCGTTGGTCAAATTCCCGTGTGCCCAATTCGCCGTGCAAATCGTACTTTTTGATGTGCCATTATATTTCTCGTATGATAATGAAGGTCTTTACTTTAAATAGACTTTCTTTGAGTTGATAATGAGTGTTGTCGGTGTACCTAAGAACAAATTAATTTTCTATATTCGTCTAAAGCATGTCCCGACAGCGAATCGTCCCTACGGCGAATTTTACCAACGGCTAACTGTCCCTACGGCGAATTGGCGACTGCAAATCGGGGAAGGCGAACGGGCGACTGCGAATAGTCCCAAACCCCTCCGGGGTAGACTCAAAGGTTGGCACCCCTAAATACTACAACACACTAGAGGAGAAGGGCTCCTGAAGAATCTACGAACAAGATCTATGTAAGCTGAAATAAGTAAGTACTAAACATAAGCATGAGCATACTAACAAGAAAAAAGCAATATTAATTACTTCTTTGCCGAAATCCTCACGGACTTACTTCTCTCCTGAAGTGCTCGCCGACTTCTTGATACCGAATTATTATCTCTTTACTTCTGTCCTGAAGTAACTGCCTTGGTTTATCATTTCTAGTCCGACCTAGTTGGAATCAGAAGCCGTTATTTCTACCCGTTCCGGAGTAAGTTATAAATTTTCTGATCCATATTTATCAGACTAGATTTCCGTTATAACCAAACACTTAGTCAATCGTATGCCCAGCGTAAACAGACATCCTTATACACAAACCTCTTTCATTTTAGGCGTACGGCTGAAAAGTATTGAGAATTCCTCGCGAAATAACCCCAAGGCGTACTCCTGTGTCGGTATTTTCCTACCTTTACTTGTCTGAAATACGTACACCTGTTCAGTCTAGCATCCTTCTAATTAACCAAACGTACGTATGCCAGTTTGATTAATTCAATCCTATCCTACCGCAAATACCTAACATATACACGACCGAGCTGGCAGACCAGTCAAATCTGCAGAAAGATGATCGCCTAATAATCTTCAGAACATCCCATCTTCCGTCAAACTATCCTGCTAAAAACTCTATCCCTGTGACCGCAAACACTTTCTGTATTCCAGTAGTTAAACGGATACGAAACACCCCGTGTTTGTATCCAGAGTACTTAATAAAATATGAATACTCCCTTCCAGAAGGGACAAATAAATTCCCTTAATTTAAACCAATTTCTATAAAGTAGAAATTCCGATTTAATTTCAAAAGAGAATACCGCTCCTATACATTTTCTACGAAGCGATAGGAACAGATCGAAAATTGAAAATAAAGTTTAAAACTTTTATTATACGTTTTAAAATAGACACGAAATTATCACCTCTCGTTAAACAAAGTGGTGGAGAGAAACCTCCAAGTGTTTCTTATTTCGTTCACATCTTTATAGTTACGATCCCCTTATTTCATGTTCCATCTTCTCTTCTTGCATAATTAAATTAATTATTGTAAAGACCAGCAGTCAAATTAAAGCTACATAAATAAAAGTGATACTTTTATTTCATTTTGAAACAAAAATCGATAAAGCACCGGTTGACCTAGTAAAATACATATGTTTCCTAGATTTCTTTTCAATTTAAATTAATATCGGATTTGCGTCATTTATTACCGAAATATACAAAATTACGTGAAAATCATTAAGTATCAGGTTACATAGTTTGAATGATAAAATAAAATTAGAGTATATTCTCATCCTGATTTAATACGAATTATTCAACTCACAGAAAGTAAAACCTAGTCCGTTGGGCCCAGTTCCAGTCACGAAAGCCATCTAGCCCGCCTCAACCGACTCAGGTAGTGGATACTTGGAGGACCGTCCTGGTGTTTTGCCAAAAAGTTTGCAACCGCACTAACCGACACTAAGCTATAAACCCAATGTTTGTACCGTTGACAAGATGCGAAGCTAGCAGGACATCAAAAATTGCGGGATTTCGGCAGTAGTTTGTTTTGCCAAAAAGTTTTCAACGGCACTAACACACTAACCGGAGCAAACGCGGAACTAACCTATAGAGTCAATTGCGACGTTTGTGCCGTTGACAAGGTGTGAAGTTAGCAGAACATAAAAAAAGGCCGTATTCCAACAGTCTTGTTTTGCCAAAAAGTTTGTAACGGCACTAACGGGCACAAACGCAGTACTAACCTACAGACCCAATTACGACGTTTGTGCCGTTGACAAGGTGTGAACATAAAAAATGGCACTAACATGTGAGTCCAATTTCAACGTTAGTGCTTTTGGTGTTTTGCTAACTTCATGGACCCCTTTTATAATTATTAGAAGCAACTTCGCATTTCTTGTGTTCGATTCCATACTTTATGCTCAACTAATACGTTTTTCAAGAAATATCTTTATGATATATGAGGTATGCAATTTATTCGTAGATATTAAAAGATTTACGTAAAAGAAAAATAATAACGAGGATTGTAGACTTTCATACAATTTAGTGCTTTATACAGTTTTCTTTACAAAAATAATATAGGTACCGATAAGGTTTATCAAATCTTGTAAAACACGATACCAAATTAAAAATTATTTAATAACATAATTATGTATAAATTTGAATGAAGACCTCACAAGGTACAGCATAGATGCTCAATAAGGTAATGTTATGCATTTTACGTGACTATATTGATTTCCTCTGAGTGATATCAGAATCCTTATTTAACCCTTCGGAACGTGTGGCTATCTGACAGATACATCGCTCGGCAAGTATCGTTGTAGTTCGCGTCTCTGTTTAGATGTGGTAGTTTTCATGTGATCTCGTCGAATAGCATCGTGAAAGGACTGTCTGTTACCGTGTGAAGTATTTGAAATTATATCTGTGAGATACACCGCGGGTCATCAGGTATGTTTATATTTTTGTTGAATTATTTTATAACATTTTTTGCATTGACAAACAAATGTGATGGAACAGAATTTATCGAATTAAGTATTTTATGTTGCAACAGATAATAGTGCTTTATTATTAGATACACTGCGCGCTCTACTGTTATAAATTTCGACTAACCTTCACTGTAAATGTAAGTGTATTGTTTCTAAATTATTTGTTTTGTAATTTTAGACCACAATACCTTCAGGAAAAAGACTATATGCCCTCAATAATCCAACAGATATCGAAGAGCTATTAGAACTGATGATGGTGAAGGAGAGAATGACGTTGACGGCGAATCTATGGCCTGTGATGAGGGGGATAAAAAGTGGAAATCAAAGAAAGACAGGAAAGTTCGGATACTGAACACAGTGATTCAGAAAGGGAAGTTGGTACTGTAAGCGAGGAACTTTATACAGCACAGAGAAAAGTTAAAAATGAAATAAATATTTAGATATGAAAGAAAACTTCTTATTCTGTTCGAATGGGCCGACAAAATATTCTGAAATGTAAAGCTCGGGAAGTTCTAGGTAAAGCAAAACTTGCAAAAACAACAGTTGAAGCATTGAACTGTTTGATATTATAGTAAGATATTGAAAGAGAAAAATCTAAATTTAGTGGCGAAAGGGATGCCCGCTCTACGGATGCTATTGAAACAAAACCTTTAGTAGGACTGTTATATTTAGCAGGTCGATTTCGAGCTCATAGACTAAATATATTGGACTTGTGGGACACCAAAAGGGCATGGTGTTGAAATTTTTGGTGCTACAATGAGCCGTAAAAGATTCCTATTTTTATTCAAATGTTTACGGTTTTATGATTATACCACCTGAGAGATTGGCTCCGATCAGAGATTTTTTTAGATATTTTTACAGAAAAATGCAAAAAGTATTATTCGGTAGGGGAGAAAGTAACGTTAGATGAAACTAGGGGGACTTCACGGCCGTTTTGTCTTTAAACAGTACATTCCGTCAAAAATAAGAATAAAAATACGGCATAAAATTTCGTGGATAGTAGCGTATGGTAGGCATTTAATTTAGAGATTGACGTCGGAATGCAACCAGAAGGGGCTCCATATTGCGTAAGCAGTCGTCCAGTAGATGTAGTGAAACGTCTAACTCTACCTATTTACAGTTCTGGACGCAATATAACCACAGATAACTGGTTTTTTTGATATTGGATTAGTTGAAGAGCTTTGTGAAGAAGGTATTAGTTACATTGGAACACTCAAGAAAAATAAAACACAAATACGTGCTCACTTCAAAATTACAAAAGATCGTGCGGTTGCATCTAGTTGTTTTGGTTTTAGACAAAAATTTATGTTGGCGTCTTACATACCAAAACCAAGAGGAACGTTATTCTTGTATCTAGCATGCATAATGATGGTACAATTGATGAAGCAACAGGAGATCAAAACCACCCACATCTTATAACCTATTACAATAAAAATAAGAGTGATGCGGATACTAATGATTGTATTTTACGTTAGTTTGAATATGGCTGCCATAAACGCTCAAGTAATTTTAGCAGAAATTGGCCAAAAATCAGCAAAATAAGATTCTTTTTGAAAGATCTGGGAGAGCAGCTTTTATCGGAGCATTCACAAATAAGGGAAGTAGTACAAGTGGCATTCATCTGGTTCTAAGGGAAAAATTAAAATGCATTCAAAAATGTAAACAAAGAAAATGAGAATGTTGGCACTAATATAGTAGACGTGGAGAACAACGAAAGAGAGCAGAAACGAAAACGCGGTAACCCATGCCACGTGCAGCTCAAGAAAATCAGGATAAGGCAGTATTCCTGTAGCAAATGTCACAAGTACCTTTGCTTTCAACGTTCCAGCATGACATGTAGCGATTGAAAATAAATCTTCTGTTTCAAATAAGTATATCAGTATCCCCTTAAGAAAGTAATCTTGTTATACATTTATTTTTTCACACTGTAAAATGTTTTTTATAAATAAATATGTTCTCAAAATGTTATTGAATTTGTTTAAATAAACAAAAAAATTGAAAACTTTAAACTTTTAAATAAAATTCAGAGAAATATTGCGTATTTGTGGGATGCGGGCGTCCTCCGTTTATTTTAGGGTTAAGCATCAATCTCGTTGAAGGAACGCCTCAAACCATTGCATCGCTGCCCCATAAGGGGCATTTTTCGTGGCCATATGAATTTTGACCAAGAGATGTCAAAATCCTTATTTATGCACGAATTTATTTGGAAAAACACCCCAAAGGTAAATTTTATGCTTTTTTCGTGGTCATATGAATTTTAACTAAAATATGTCAAAATCGTGATATAAGCACCAATCTTGTGGAAAATATGTTCCAAAGGTTTGTATCGATGCCTAGTGTGTAAATTTATTGCAGTTTCCGTGACCATACGGATTTTGGTCAGGAAATGTCAAAATCGTTGTTTGTGCACCAATTTAATTGAAAAATCGTCCAAAAGCGTTGCCCAATAAAATGAATTTAATGGATTTTTCCGCAACCATGCGGATTTTGCGCAAGAATCGTTATTTATGCACCATTTCTTTTTGCAAAAAGGTACTAATGCATTGATGTCCATTGCGTAAATTTAAGCTTTTTTTGTGACCATATAAATTTTGACTAAGAGATAACCGTTATTTATGCACCAATTTTGTTAAAAAAACGTATCCATGTCTAGTAAATAAATTTAATCCATTTTCCGGTGCCATATGGATTTTGACCATGAGATGTCAAAATCATTATTAATGCACCAATTTCTTTGAAAAACGTCTGCAGGCCCAATTAGTGAATGTAATACACTTTCTGTGTATAATTTTGGCCATAAGATGTCAATGTCGTAACATTAAACATAAGATTTCCCAACGAGTTGTATAAGTAAACTTTATGTATGTTTCTGACCACAAATTAACCAATTTTCTGTAAAACCCCCCACTGCCGAATAAGCAAATTTTATGCATTTTCCGTTACCATGTGGATTTTGACCAAGATATGCCAAAATCGTTATTTAAACATCGATTTAATTGGAAAACCGTCCCAAAGTATTGTATTGTTCGTAACCAAATGAACTTTGGCTAAGGTATTAAAAAATCGTTGTTTATGTACCAGTTTTGTTGGAAGACGTTTAAAAGCATTGCATTAGTTTCCCAGGAGTGAATATAGTGCATTTTCCGTGAGCATTTGGTCAAGGGATGTCAAAATCGTTATTTCTTCAAAAACGTCCACACACACTGCATCGATGACCAATAAGCAAATTGTATGCATTTTTCGTGACCAAGAGGTGTCGTAGCCGTTATTTATGAACTAATTTCCTTTTGGCGTCCAAAGTATTGCACGGTTGCCGAATAAGTTATTTTAATCATTCTCCTTGATCACCTTGATTTTATACGGCAAAATTGTTATTTATGTACCAATCTTGTTGGAAAACGTCCCAAAGAATTGTGTATATGCCCAATAAGCATAATTATTTAACTTTAATTTAATATTTTGTTATTTTAACTTATGATACAGAGTAAGCCAATATTATTTAAGTATGTTTACGCGTTTTTACTTATATCTCGAGTTAGACAAAAGAAATCGACATGCGGTCTGCGCCATTTTGTTACGAATTTAATAAGTTGCCGTTGCAATTGTAACATAGGCACATTTTAGCTTTTTTATTCAAAAGTGCCCTCTATCTACGACAATTAAAACTAAATGCAATTGTTTTATAGCATATGCAATTGGTTGATCCACGCCCTTTCGAATGAGAATAATTTCTTAAAATAGGTTGATCCAAACCCAAGTTATAGGCATTTATTCATACAAACATTCCTACTCTCCCCCACCATTTATTAGAAATAAATAAAGAAAAAAGTATTTAACGAAATTTGTGCAGAAATTATGCATCATTCTTATTTACTTATTTAATACCTACTATGATTGGACATATTTTATAAAAACATTGTTTTTAAATTTTTCTATAAAGATTATGCCCTCTAGTGGTAAAACTAGAAACTTGAAAGTTATTTCCAGTGATTTCTCTTGGCCGTTTTTACTAAGGAAATTTTTTTCTGTACGATAAACAGTACTTGAGATATAGCCGGAGGATAGGCTTATTGATCCACCCGGTACAATTCATTCAATGAAACGAGGATATTCGTTTGTTCCAAATCTTTTTTTTTTTGTAAAATTTTACATACATTTCAATTATTGTTTAAAAATACCAAATTAATGCATTATTTATCATTTGTTACAACAGATTTTTCAATCAAATAAATTGACTCTTAGGATATATTTGGTTTCATATAAAAATCTATATAATAATACCTTACCTAAAATTGAATTGTCTTGTGTATACTTTCTGCCACAAACTTGTTGGTTTTTGAAATATTTAGTGTTTCAGGTATCTTGTTGGTACCTTTAATGGTTTTGAAATAGTCATAAAATATATTTTAGCGTCTTCTGTAAAGTACCCTTATTTGTGAAAACATACACACACGCACATACACCCACCCACACGCACACACCCGTACACACGCACACACGAAGACGCACACGCACGCGTATAGGCACACGTCCACGCACACGTCCACGCGCGCGCACGCACACACACACACACACGTTGAAAAGGGTTAAATGGTTTCAAATGCGCTGAAAATCTATAGCTCCTTTCAAAACTGCATTTATTTGTTTCCGTGAACAACATATGGCGATTCGCGCATAAGAAGGCATAAATCACGAATTTTAGTAACAGCGTGTCACAAAAATATAACCAATCTTTTTACAATAAAATCAATAAAGATATAAGGTTATACGACAAATTGTACGTAACAAGGTGTTTCATAACGATGGTCATAAAATTTGTTTTTTCCATCAAAATGCAATCAATCCATAAAGGCTTTCAAAATATGTTGTCCAATTATAACAATTGTAAAATATCGTCAATACTCGTTACTTTTATATCATAAATCCTAGCATTATTAGTAATAAGCTAGTAAATACAGATTTGCAAAGATGGTAATCACTAACCTAAAATATTAAAATTAATGTTTTTCTCATCAGTATATGACCAAGCATTTTCAACGGAAATACTCTATGAATGTAGATATTAATATGTCCGAAACAGTATGTTGTGTCCAGTAGCAAAACATCATAAAATACAGTTTTGCTTATTACAACTACATGGCAATATTTTTCCCACCCAGTTTGGTCAATAAATAAAGGGATTCAGTGTGGCAAGCGCAACAAGACGTTCAATGTAAAAGGAAATACGGTTTTTGTCTTTCGCAACCCAACCTCGGAGCCTGATGACTTACGTGCTTGAAAATCAATAGGAGAGTCAAGTTTAAAAAGTATATAATATTCTTAGACCGAGCTAAAGTGCGTACAAAAAACGAATTTTTCAATACTGTAAACGATCTTGACAATACTATAAATTCTTGCAATGTTTTTATAAAAACTATTATTATTAGTAAAAACGTGCCTTACACTTTTACGTTTTCCCAACGAAATTGATGCATGAATCAAGCTTTTGATATATATTGGCCCAAATGCACGCAGTTGCCGCTAACTCAACTTAGGAATCGAGCTAACGCGTTTACGTTGGTGCTAAATAACTATTATGACAACTCTTAGTCGAGATGCAGGTGTTCACTGAAAATGCACAAAATTCACTTCTTTGGCATGAAAGTAATGTGTTTGGATGTTTTCCCAACAAAATGTGTTAATAAATAACTTTTTGGGCACAGGGCTAACGCATTTGGTCGTTTTTCCAAAGAAATTATTGCATAAATTATGATTTTGACATCTCTTAGCCAATATTCGTGGGGTCACGGACAATGTAGTAAAATAACGTATTAGGCAACAATACCATGCTTAGGGTGGTTTTACAACAAAATTGTTACATAAATAAGGATTTTGATATATTTTGGTCAAAATCCATGCGTTCAAAGAAAATTTTATTAAATTTACTGATTCGACATCGATGCGATGCATTGGGACATTTCCCAACCAAATTGGTGCATAAATAATGATTTGTATATCTATTGGCCAAAATTTATAAACGGTCACGGAAAATGCATCAACTTTCCTTATTCGACATCGATCTTAAACGTTGGGACGTTTCCCCAAAGAAATTGGTGTATAAATTAGGATTTTGACTTCTCTTGGTGAAAACACATGGTCACTAAAAATCTATAGAATTCACTTCTTGGGATACGAATTAGCTATACTTATAATGGTTTCTAATAACCTAAAACCTTGTAAGTATAGTATTTCCTATAACAATCAACACAAAATTTGATGTTGGTTTTAATGTGTAGTAACTAATTCAAAGTACCACATCTTGGTATCTGAAACCATTCGGCATTAATTGCTAGGACGCTAGTATTAAAATTTTCTCATGAAATAATAGTCTATGGAAGCTAACGTAATATAATTCAATTCAATTCATTAAATAATGATAGAACGTGTCAATATTTACAATCCTTTCAACAAATGCAAAAAATATATGCATATATATATATATATATATATATATATATATATATATTACTTACATAATTTTCAGTCACATTATATTTCAATTAGATTATTCCCTACGCGATTCTTGGTTCTCGTGCTACTTATCGGATTTGCTGTTAATTATTTCGACCATATGATTTAATTATTTTTAATTTAGATTTTCGAATTATAGAATGCTTATTTAATTTAATATTTATTTTTTTTACGGGATTGGATAGGATTTCTATCATTACAGATAATAAAACAAATTGTTATGACAGTGGTTATGTTTGTATATTGGTATAGAAAGGGGATTTATAGCAGATATATAACATTAAATAGAAACTAGCCACCTACTTCGATCTTAATCTGTACATTTTTGTTTTTTGAATCACGCCCGGCATGTTTTGATTTTTTTGCTACTGTTACAAATACGTATTTATGATTGCTTTATATACCCCGCGGTACCTTGGGATAGAATATGCAACTTCATTCGTTTTCTATATTTTTTGTTATTGCAAAATATTTAAGTGTTTGGGTATTTGTGATTTTAGTTTACATTACGATGATATGAGTTTTAATATTCGTTAAAAGAAAGCGTATCTTTTTTTGCTGTAATATTTCTAAATACTACTTGCGTGCTTTTTTTTCTAGAAGTCATTTTACACGTACTAACATTCTACAGGTTCTATTATTATTTATTTATTATTAATTCGAATTTAGAACTTGATTTAGCAATTATTGTAATTATAAAAATTTACGTGTTTGAGCTAAAACCTAGACAAAAGTAGTGGTGTTTGCCGTTCGACGCTTACCTTATGATTTTATGAGTTTTAATAAACGCACCTGACATAGGTTGAAAGGAAACTTAATTCCCTAGGATTTGCATAGGAATGAAACAGTCATGTTTTCGCGTTTTTTTTTTATTTGAGTCTACTAAATCAGATTAATGTTATTATTTGAGTATATATTACTATCTAAACCGCTGGGTTATAAATTTTGTTCAAAAACTCACCCTAATAATGCACTTCACTTTGATGACCAACTTTGTACTTAATCCTTAAGACTGTGAGGTTTAAGTCCTTTTTTCGCTATACATATGCACTTGACAAATAACTTGCGGTCCGAATGTGTTTGTTCTATGTTGCAGCGCGGCCGGCGTATTCTCCTTTAAATCAAACAAGAAATACTCTGTGGATTTGAAGTGGAATTCTGATACGTAGCCTCTAACAATTTCGAATTGCTGAATGTTGAATCTGAACTCTGTCACGCGGATTCTTAAACAAGATTATATAATGGGCGTTGAGCGAAATATCTCTTGTCCACGTCTTTGGGAAATGTGCTTTGCGTTAAGAACAACACACTTAGGTTTTTATGATGACAGCACATTACAGTACACAGTACATTATATTGTCCATACATAAGCAAAGAATATAAAAGTGAATGTGAGTAGGTAAAATTGGAGACTTTTGGAACACACCACATTTCCAAGGTCCCAGATTTCCAAGGTTAACACAATCTCAAGGTCCCACCTGCCCAAGGTTACGCAATAAGTAGGTCATATCCACATAAACATTTCCCAAGGTCGCACATTTCTAAGAATAGCACACTGCAAGGTGTAAAAAATAAGGTCACTAACACTCAACACATTCACAAGGCTATTTGCGCGCCCTACCTACTCAGATAGACACTTTTTCAAGGCTTACTCATGTAATTTTCTACACCTCTCTGATATCACACTTAGAACCAAATTAAAAAAGATAATGATATGCTAATATATTTATTTGTTGTATGTACAAATGTAATAAGTGTATTACTCAGATATATGATTTTCTCTAGGAATAATACATTTTGATTTAATGCAAGTGCAAAAGGTCCTTTCCACTTCTGTATCATTACACCTGCAAGGACGTGGTGCAAGTAATTGAGCGTACGTGAAGTGTGGTGCCCATCGGAGATGCTCCTGTAGCGGAGTGTCAGATGACCGCCATTGGTTTATTTGAACTCCACACATGAAGTATTCAACCGTATCGTCTGAAGATATGGAAATGAACACTGCTGCTGCAAGCGACGCAGGTGAGTGAACGCTAGACCATGTTCGATACGTAAGTAAACGTTTATCGAAACAATTGTAATACCGAGGATAATAAATGGTTGGTGTCACGTCGAACATCTTCTCACCGTAGAACACAGTAAGATACTACCAGGAAATAATTTATTATATACAATATATGCATTATAAAGACTAATTGTCAAAATAATACACTTCTCCGCAGAGTACGTATGAATAATCTTCATATATCTCGTCCAGCATTGTTAGGGGCGCTCCCTATCATCCCAATTGTTCTGTACTGGACTAGCAGACATACTGACACTGGTGGAAATAACACGATACTATATGTGTAGTTATCCCTACTTTTAAAGAAAGGAAAGACCTTGTGAAAACATATGTATTGTTAATCTTGAAGAATGACATGATTGATACCGACATTGTGTAACCTTGGAAAAGTGGTAAACGTGAGAAATGGAGGACATTGCAAGTGTGAGAACCTTGAGGTTGTGACGACCTTGAGGGCATGTAAACCTCGAAAATGGTAACCTTGGAATAGTTGTAAACGTGAGAATGGAGGACATTGTAATGGAGTGAACCTGGATAATAGGAGACCTTGAAAATGTGGGGGGGGGCAGGAAAGGTGAAGGAGGCACCGTTGAAGTGATTGGTGAGATCCCGCCAACCTTGCAGAAACGTCGTGAACAAAGGCCTTGAAACGGTAGGATTGCTGAAGTAATGTGCAGTGTGGCGGTCAAGGTGAAGCAGGTAACCTTGACGGTAGAAATAGTGGGGAAATTAGGATATAAAAGCAGAGAGCATGTGAAACCTGCCATGTGACTAACCATCATATGGCATAAAAAAAGGAATGGGCTCGGCTAAGCTCAGGCGTACGGTCGGAAGTCCGCTGAACACTTCGATGCGTGGTTGTTTTAGAGGTGTAGCTTAAAGTGATGGTAATCTGGTTAGATATAAACCTTATATAAGTAGGCGCCACAGGCTTTAATTGGGAAATACCCAACCAGTGTTGAAAGGAGGGTGAACCCTGTAAAGCCTGAAACAGGATTTACCCAAAAAAGGAATAAATGAGATAACAATTCCCGCGATAAAGTAATTTTATTGCGATACTCTGACAAAAGAATAAAAAAAAATTAACATCAAGCCCACGATGAAAAGCAGTGAGCCACAGCTTGTGCCCACGGCAATTACAATTTAAAATTTCAATTAAAAAAAATTTAATTATTATATACCCTTTCCGGCCGCTGTAAGATCTTACTCGTAGTCTGAATGGGCCAATTTAACACATAATCCTATTGGGATGTTTAGTAAAACCAGAAAAAAAAAGATTTAATTTATTAACTTGCTTGCCTTACACTTCACACAGTAGAGCAAAACCCCATTTGTTTTTGAGTAAAACACTAATGATATTATATTACATAGCAGTAATTGGAAAGCTTGTTCGGTCCACAGTAAATAACTACCGTAACAATTAGAGTAATCAAGAAATTTAGAGGAAATAAAACTGGGCCGAACAACCTTGTCCACAGGAAAAAGTAATGTACATGACACGTGAAGATTACGAGATAAAATTACATATTCATATGAAATTAAATGTTTAACTTTTGCAATAGTTCAGCGTAATACAAATAATCGTTACACCCGGTATATTTTAATCAAAACAGGAGTTAAATCGTTGTGTGAATGTAGCCACAGAAGCTAGAATTAATTGGGTTAAAATGGAAGCCGCATCTTGTTTGGATGCGGTCTATCAAGTCACTTTTAATCATTCAATTAAAGTTTTACTTGTGATTGAGTGCAAAAATATTCAAAACTGAAATAATGAATATATATATATATATATATATATATATATATATATATATATATATATATATATACATATATACCGTTTTAGATAAAAGAATTTTGTGAAAGTGAACTGCAGGAAACGCCTTAAATAGTATTATTACAAATGATGTTCATGATTTATGTACATAATCTGGTTTTATTTATCATATAAAAAATAAAATGGTTACATTGCAAGAAAAACTCAAAAGTTTCATCCCAGGTGTTAGAATTTAAAATGTTCGATATGGAACCTTATGATACAACAGATGTCAAGGCTGTATTCAAACTCTTGCCATACTTTGTTAAATGATTTTGGTCGACTGTTTCGTTGGCTCTGGTAATTCGTTGTTGTCTCAGGTATGTTTTAAGTAATGGTATCTATCTTTGACGTATCCCCACAAGAACAAATCACAGAGGGTGATGTCCGGAGATCTTGAAGGCCAGTTCAAGAGTGCACCATCATTTGGACCACACGACCGATCCATCTGTTCAGGCCACCGATTTCGAAGTTCAGTCTAACATCGAACTAGAGACGTGGACTCGTCCATCTAATTGCAGAATGAAATTTGTATTCTTGTTCTAATTGACGGTAAAGCCATTTCCGTCATCATGTACAAGAAAATTATTCCATTTATTGTTTGTCCAACAAAAAGGCCCGTACACTTTGTTGTACGCGATAGCAAAACACATTAACTTTCAAAGAATCGCAATGACTCGATGTAGTGTGTGGATTCTCCAATATTTTGACATTATGTCTGTTCACTTTACCACAAGTGGATTTACCACTAAAACTAACCATTTTACAAAATTTCCATTTTCCATGAAGGCCTGATGTTCTCATGAAATGAAGTCTTAGAACTTTTGTTGTTTGGTTTTAATGCTTGAACAAGCTGAATTTTAAGGCTTCTGTTTAACTGTTGGCTGTGGTATACCAAGATCTTGCTGCATTTAACAGTAGATTTCTGTCGACTACCATAAAACTTTACCTTACCTACTCTACCACTTTCGAATAGTGATTGCTAAAGGGATCTTCATTAAATTTGGTTCTAAAGTGTCGTATCACACTAATAACTGATTTATTGATGCGGTAATCCAACACACAAAATGCTTTCCTTTCTTCAAACTCAGCCATTACACAATTGACAACAATTGACTTTAACAAACAGCAGATACGTACCTAAACCAATGTAAACGAAACTTTATGGGTTTTCCTTTCCAGTGTTACCAAGTCAAATGGTCTTAAAACAGATTATTCCAGTAATATTTATAATTGAAATCGGGAACATCATTTGTAATAACCCGTATATAAATTTCATTAAGATGTAACAATTGTCAATTACTTTATTACAAAATTAATATCAGTACATTTATTTTCGTTGTAGAAATTCACTAAGAACCGCCTAGGTGTATTTGAAATTCGGAAACACAATCGTGTAACCAGGTGATAAAGAAAAGGTGTGACCTTTACTGACGTAACTACTTATGTGATCTTGCAATCTTCATGTACTGTTCCAATGATCTAGCAGCCTTCACTTATATGGTCACGGATGTCAGAAATGCTCTCACGCCTTCCAAGTATTACTTTAAGTGAGAATTTTCCAAAAAAAGTGATGCTTCAGCACCCAGTAACCAGAAACGAGAAATCCTCTAGAAAATCAACATCCACCATCAAGGGCGTTCTTAAAAAGGAAGGAAGAAGAATTGGCCAACACCTTAAAGCAATTTTACAAACTTAAGAAAATTTGTTTTCTCTATTTGGCCCTAACAGGTCTCAGGTTCCTTTTTAACTGCTTTATATTAAATGATCCGAAATCTCAGAGATGTCGCTAAAGGTACTAAATTTGACTTATTTTTAACTAAGTAAGAGGTGTGTACAAAAGTTACATACGTTAATTTAAATGCAATTAGAAATGCGTAAAAATTTGCGAAATAGTGAATTGGAAGCATTAAACCTATGAATAAATTGCTGTTTTTAGTAAGTAAATTTGACAAAATGACGAACGTTATCAAGAAGAAACGTTTTCCAATTAAACACGTAACAAACCAGTATTGCATGTAATGGAGAACATATTACGTCAAGCGGTAGAAAAGGCGAAGATTGTGAGTGTTATGAATTCAAGTGGATGTCGTGATATTTTAATTAACAATGATTAGTATTTTTTAAATAAAAGTAAATCGAAGTATGTTAATGTCGGTCTGTCACCCCATTTCAATTTTGAACCAGTCGTGAAACTTGTTGTATCTAAGATTAATGGAGTGGTGTTTGATAAGCAGGAATGGCACATACTTATGGACAATCAAGGAATAATTACAAATTATTTCTACATACCTGAAGGGACATGGCTACCTACTAAGATGGGTTAGTCAAGTACGAGTACGAGAACAGCTGATAACTGTCTCGAACAGCTAAATACTAATTGTTTTCCCCTAAAATAAAAATAAAGCTAGCAACCGTTAAAGTAGATTGTTACATTCTTACCAGCGAATCTAAAGTGTAAAAACAACTTCGTGGTTACAGAGAAATTTGTGAGGTTAAGTCTAACCCCTTTAGCTAATTGCTTTAATGATTTTCTTAATGGAGTTAGTTCTTCAATCGAACCAGATCGATTGTCTGAAAGTAAAACGTGGTAGAAGAACAAAAAAACCAAGCGTGACAAAAGCTTATGCAGTATTCATATATATATCATATATATATATATATATATATATATATATATATATATATATATATATATATATATATATATATATATATATATCCGATATAAATCGTTTGTACCCTCTAATTATAGCGATTCGGCACAAAATTTAGAAAAATATAAAACCGATAACCATCGATGGGCTAAATAAAGTCCAGCAATTTACATTTTTCTTTCAGGAAACAACAAAATGGCTTTTCTTTCGTCAAACAACAGACAGGAAGGAAGTGAAGTTAAAAGTCAAATATTCGGATGTCAAACCGATATATACCAGTGACACCCAACACATGAAGTTGAAATATAACTTATAAGTGACCATCAAAAAGTTTACCCAACCACTACAGAAATGTTTTTAATTGTGAAGCGTAATATAGTCAAGAAACTACAAAAATAAGCTTAGAGAAATGTCATTATTTTTAGAAAAATAGAAAGTTCAATGAATACGAGTAACTCATAAATTTTAATAGATCGCAAAAATTTACTTAATCGTACAGCAAATGTAACGAATGTAACATACTATTCATAACTCGCACTTACCAGAATCTTTATGCTGAAATTTTGATTGCTTAGTATCCAAGATTTCCACTACTCCTTGAAAATACCCTTCCAACACCATCCCGACACTCAATACACCATATGTCGTTTGAAAGGACTTTAATTCGGTACTTTCTCTACTGTTGAGAAAGTTCAACCCAAGCAACTCAACATTACATTTCAACGAGAAGTGTTTCTGCAACTGAATTTGTATTAGTTTCAAAACATTCACTTTAACGTCACTCATAAACGTCTGCTGTATGGGTATTGTATGGTGATAGTCTATACGAAACAATGCGTTGTCTAAAAGCATTGCGAATCACTTCAACTCCAGTATCAATGAGTAGGCACACATTTGATTTGTGCCTATTGCTTCTAAGGTGTCCTTGATAAGCATATCGAGGAACATCAATCGAACAATCAGTGCAGTGCACAATTTCAACACTTTTGCTACTTTTATTATGTACTGGTTCGCTGCTTTGGTCTGACTTACGCTTCCGTGACTTATTCAAACCCGATGGTCCTGGTTCCGCAAAGGAATCGTCAGCATGTCTGTGTTGCATATTATTCTTTAAGCTGTTTAACCCTGATGGTCCAAGTTGTGCAAGACATTCAGCAATATGGCTGTATTCCGTTCTGTTTCCATCGAAAGTACTTGGTTGCACCGCATTCCTAAGTGCGGTACCATTTTGCGGTACAGCCTGCGGCATCTCTGAAGGTGGGTAGTTGGAATACTTAGCCAACACGCAGTTTATTGATGTCACAGTAGAGAGTCTTTTCTTGCAAATTTCTTCAGACATTCACACTGAAACGTTTTATTGCGAAATGTAACAGAGAGAATGTATAAACAATGTATAAGTGAACGGGTAGAGTTACGTTTTTGTTATAACTCCTTTTTTAACAGTCTATTGCTCTTTATTAGTTTGAAGCATTACTATCATGTATTACAACTGTTAATAAAAGAAGTTATATCCAGCGATGCGAACGAGGACGCAACGTAACATATCGCCAGGAATAGGATAATAT
Source organism: Vesta saturnalis (assembly GCA_036346205.1). NCBI lineage: Eukaryota > Metazoa > Arthropoda > Insecta > Coleoptera > Lampyridae > Vesta > Vesta saturnalis. The sequence continues at coordinate 732,693 of JARFJB010001043.1, forward strand.
GTATGATGGATATATAAGATTGACGGATAGAGTAGTGTACGGGTAAGGAAACAATAACAATGATAGTATGGGTAGAGTGTTGCTGAGCACACATATTCTACCCACCTGTTTTCCAGAAACTCCTCAGCACATGTAGGGCTCAATACACTCTGGGGAGAAGATACTGCATTTTCCACTATATCCCTCACCGGTGATTGCGCAGGTAAGTATTGTATGTGTGTTGCAGGATTCCTAGAAACTGATGTCATGTAGCGACCATTCATTATCTATAAAACCAGCAGCGCACACAGGACTGAGGATACTCTCTGAGGAATCATCCATTTGCTCTACTTGTATCGAAGAGTTTATAGGACTCCACTCCTCAGCGAACTCTGCAATACAAGTAGGGCTCAGGGTACTATCAGAAATGGGTCCCCTGGCCTCTCCTCCTACAGTAGAACTACTATCGACCGCTCCTCCATAAATTCTACGGTTGAAGCAGGGCTCAGCAAACCTTCAAATGGATTTCCTACTATTCTGCCCTCTGCATATGTTGCAGATGTCGACTATTGCCCATCTACAACGCATGCAGGTGTCAGAGCAATCGGAGATTTCTCATTCTCCAGCACCGGCTGCGCCACAGAGCTTGACAATGAACGCTCTTCCGCAAGTGGAGACCATTCATCCCCAAACTCTGCAATGCAGTCAGGACTTAAGACATGATGCAATACTACCTGATCTAAACTCACGGGTGACTGCATCCTCTCATACGGCTCACGTACATGTTGTAGGGTGAGCAGTATTTCGTCTACGTCTGCCTGCTTGTACGTGCGTGATATTACCACACCCATATAGTCTGCTGGAGGTGGTATATCCAAAAACCGCAACGCTACTTCACAGTCATCCTGGTCGAAATACTGTTCGCTCCCCACCCGGTCATCGGCAGCACCTCCTTCCTGGAGCAGCTCCATCACATCCTGTGCGTGATTCGTATGAGGATGTTCTCCCAGCAACCTCCTCAGGATGGGAGTGTCCTCACGCGGTAATATTACAATGTGGTTTATGATGTTAACTCGTCCACCCACCGCTACGGGGCGATCACAAGCCACGCATGCTCGTGATCTATCTAAAAGCAAAAAAATTTAAATTACTCATCTGTGGCAGTAATACATGAAAGCGCTTACTTACCTCTGTTTACGGTTAACGTAGTATTCCCCACTACGGTGACGGCTACACTTGGGTTTACAGCATCTAAAAGTGATTACTATTATTAATATAAAAAAGATGAAAGCCAACAAAAAAACGTTTGCACATTTTACAATTCCCTTAAAGATTTTATTGAAAATAATTCTAAGTTCACAAATCACTTTTAAAAAATTTTACAAGTCCGTAAAGATTTTATTGAAAATTATTATCACTTTGAAAAATTGATAAATGTCCTCTAAAAATGCACGAAAAATGTTTTTAGTGGGGGAAACACCTACATTTAGCGAAACGAAAACAGTACAAATTATTCGTACAACTGATTCTATAGTTGACACGTCGAACATACAATGACTTCAAGAGCATGTTCCCCATCATCTTCCCAGGTAAAAACTACCAAATGTTAAGTTTTTAATTGTTTTTTCAAGGTTGGTACATTTTTAACGTTTTATTTCTTTTTTTACAGGTTTATGTTACCCCCCGTTCTCCATCGCCTGGGGAACTCCTTTATTTATTCAACGCTAGCGTCCTCAACTACTTTCCTCGATGTCCCGCCAACTCCTCCTCCTCAGGTTTCCTATCTAATTCACGTTGACTTCCCTTCGGCGCCTACACCTCAGGATTCCTCTCCCTCTTTCCCTGATGTCCCGCCCGCTGCATCCTCTCCCATTACCGTGGACGCCCAATCCAGCGACGACGAAATTTATGAACTGACGACCGTAGTCCTGGACTCTCTACAAGATTACAATCCTGATGCGGATACAGTACTACTTGACATGACCAACGCCGAAATCATTACTAACAGTGACGAGGACACACCACTACCTATTGACATAGACGAACATAATGATGATAGTAATCACTTCCTCACCATATCATTCAGTGTTGAGGGAGTGTGTTCTTCCTGTGTTGGGAACGATTACCTCAACACTGGTGACTACGACTCCGACATAGACATGGACCCTGCCTACAGCTATGATTACGACAACAGCGACTACTTCGCGAAACACATACTGACTTTTGTAACGAAATCATCGTTGACGATAGTAGCGATGAGGAGAACTTTATGAACAGTCTCACTAACAACATGCAACAACTGGAACGTAGCGCTCACGAACTATCAGACGTAGTACAACAACTAAGTGCACAGGAATAACCACAGCATACAGGACGAGAACAATGACAATGGCAGTGCTACAGACGTCGCTCCGCAGGTCCAGGGTCACGGAAATAACGAAAACGCTTACGACGTGCAAGACAATGACGACAATTCTGCATTTTCTAATTATTTTGCCGTGTGGTAATGGCTATTCTACGCACATCGCATCATCACATGGGACCGTCTCACGTTCACGGTATGTGTTGTCTAAATACTACTTTATTTATATTTATCATTCTTTCTTTTATTACAGCTGACAACCATAGTGCCATTCGTCCGGAATTATGATGTCGTTATTACGGAGAGCTCTCTAGAAGAGCAGCTAGCTATACTAGGTGGGTATGATCACGCCATTGTACATCTGGAGATGGTACTGGAAAATGTCGAAGAGATTGGTGGACTTTACTGACTCATCCGAGTTCGTAATGCAGCTCTTCGACAAGTGGTCTTAGCAAGTGATCGAGACAGGCATATTAAGTATAACTGATAGAGTTCTTCTACTTATAATATATTTCCAGAAAAACGTCGACCCCAATAGTGCGACCCCAGACCATACAGACCGACACTAACTGACTGAGCGCGGCGACTACTATGCAGACAGAGAAACAGACAGGTAGACATACAGACAGACTTACAGACAGATACGGACAGACAGACACCACTCGGTGTATATGCTCAAATATATCAATCATACTGGATGGTATACCATCATGTACCGCTGATGAACATCTGCTAGTCCTCTAGAGCAGCATCTTCAGACGATACGGTTGAATGCTTCATGTGTGGAGTTCGAATAAACTAATGGCGGTCATTTGACACTCCGCTACAGGAGAATCTCCGATGGGCACCACACTGCACGTACACTCAATTACCTGCACCACGTGTTCGCAGGTGTAATGATACAGAAGTGGAAATGACCTTTTGCACTTATACCAAATCAAAATGTTTTATTCCTAGAGAAAATCATATATCTGAATAATACAATGATTACATTTCTACATACATCAAATAAATATATTAGCATATCCTTATCTTATTTTAATTTGGTTCTAAGTGTGGTATCAGAGAAGTGTAAAAAATTACATGAGCAAGCCTTCAAAAAGTGAAATGTCTATCTGAATAGGTAGGGCGCGCAAATAGCCTTGTGAATGTGTTGAGTGTTAGTGACGTTCGTATTTTTACACCTTACAGTGTGGTATTCTTACAAATGTGCGACCTTGGGAAAGTTCTATGTAAACATGACCTACTTATTTCGTAACCTTGGGCGAGTCGGACCTTCAGATTCTGATAACCTTGGAAATGTGTGACCTTGGAAATGTGATGTGTTCCAAAAATCTCCAATCTTACCTACTAATGTGGCAGTCCTATACATATATAAGCAGCAAAAATCTGCAGTTATACACCCGGTTTGCCATATCTAAAACAACTGCAAAAATAGACCAATTCTGTTAAAGATAAAAAGTTAAAAATTGGATCTGGAAATGTGTGGGGTTCAAAGAAGGTTGAAGAAGAAGAATCTGAATAAATTCAACACCAGACGCACAAAGAAATTGATGTAGCCAATAAAATATGAGTAAGTTTTTGGTTTTATCACTCGCCCCTTATTTTATTTACTTTATTTACTTACCTGTACAGATGTTTAATGTTATGTTACAATTACAGATATGGATTTATCTACGTTAAATGCAACATATTTTAAACCTTTTAAAAGCGTTAAGGAATTAGAGACTGGAGTAGAATACAAGACATTCAATCATCATATCAACAAAGTACGGTGAGAGTGCAGTTGTGAAAGTGGATAAATTTAAATGTGTGTTACCCGAGCTTTCCATAAGTTTTTCAAGTTTGAGGACAATCGTATACAACAATTTAACGAGCGGATGAAGAGTAAAGATGTTTCAATGCGTTCTTTAGGACCAATAGGGAAAACAACCAGTTTAATATTCATTTAGAAAAACAGATTTATAGTTTTACTGTGTTACGTAATGACGAGGTTTAATAAATAAATCCACTTTTGGCTCCCAGACACCAAGCTTCGTTATCATTATTTTTATTTGATTGATTTGATGGATTTGATTAACTGACTTCAAAAATGACCACTAAAGCCACACATACAAAAAATGACCCCCAGAAATTGTAGTCGTGTTGATCAAATTGACTTGATTTATTTATTTGATTAATTGACCTGATTAATTGATGTGATTAGTTGATATGGTCAAAGTACGTATTGTATCGTAGGTTCAAATCCTACTCAAGGTAAACTTCTGTATCTAAAAATTGATTTGATTTAATTGTTTTGATCAATTGATTAATTGATTTGATTTCAAAATGGCCGACAAAAAACAACGATGACCTTCAAAACAAAAATGTCCACCGAAAATGTCCGACATCATTCGGTGTTTGCACGAATTGAGACACTTACGCAAGCGCCGAGTTTTGGAGAAGCTGGAGGTCCTTTGAAGCTATGTGAAGCTATCCCCATTCTACATTCGGTTGTTTCTCAAACACCGTATACATCAGTTGGCAGGTAGTACTGCTATTTGTTTTAGTTCAGTCCGATAACAATATGTTCAGAAAGTAAAAAGGGTGTCTTGAAAATATTTGGGTTGTTGCAGAAATAATTTCCGTTTTTAATGCAAAACTTTAAACAGAATATCTATATATATATATATATATATATATATATATATATATATATATATATATATATATATATATATATATATATTATATATTTTAATTAAAGTAAGAACCATTATGACTTATACACTTTTACCAACGTGATAACAATTTATTAACGCATTTCACCAAAAAAATTGGTTCTCTAGAAACAATGAAATCTTTAAATTCAACTTCGGCATCAGTCTGGTTTTTAAACACTCTCCCATTATGAAAGTTTATAAAATGTGTAAAGAAGTGAAAATCAGTTGGGGAGGGATCTGGTGAATATGGTGGGTGAGGCAGATTTCCATATCCAAGTTCGTTTGGTTTTTGAAGTGTGTTACGTGCAACACGTGGCCTTGCATTATCATGAAGAAAAATCGGCCCTTTTCTGTTTACCAATGCTGGATATTTTTTTTGCAAGTGCTGGAGCATTTCATCAATTTGTCTATAGTACTTCTCATCAGTTATTGTTTCACCTGGTTTTAAGAAGTTATAGGGGTCTTTTTTAGTTGGAAATTTCGTGTTGGAAAGTGTTTTGGTTTTTCATCGTTGTCACACCAATGACCTGAACGCTTTCTGTTGTCATAGAGCACCTATTTTTCATCACAAGTCACAACACGATCACGGTCATTTTTGTGGCGCAAAAGAAGGGAAGAGCAAATTTTAAACCTATTATTTTTGTTCATTTCAGTAGGTTTATGTGGAATCCGCTTGTCAAGTTTTTTCACTTTTCCAGGTCATGCAAATGGCGATCAATAGTTGAATAGTGAACTTCTAGTTCTTCTGCAACTTCTCAAGTTGTTTATGATGAGTCAGCTACAACAATTTCTTCAGACATTCATTATCAACAGTTCTAGGCCGACCCCGACCATCGTTGTCCAGGAGGCCTGCTTGAGTACTTCGAAATTTTTCAAACCAACGACGTACAGTTGTTTCATTCAGTAACCTTAATCAAAAGCCTGGTTAACTTTCCGATTCGTCTCTGCTGCATTTGTGCCTAATTTAAATTCATACAAAAAATTGCACGAATTTCTGATTTTTCCATCTGTAACAAAAAGATACACTACTTATTTACACTGTGATTAAAAGTAAAACTTTTAGCTTAGATAGATAGGGCAAGTAATGGACTTTATAATAATGTACAACTTGACAACATTTTTAAAAAACGTTATCAGTAAAAAATGCAGTAAAGTTTAACAATAAAAAAACGGGCATGATTTTTGCAACAACCTGATATAAGGTAATAGCATTGAGTAAAAAATTTACTCAATGGTAATAGTCATTTTACGGATGTTTGGTTTTGGAATATTCAGCGATTGAAATGGAAAATTGTAACTATGAAAAATTGGCAATATCCAGATCCCTAACTATCAAAGTTCATGTTTCATTTTAAATTAATTATAATAAACCATGTATAGTAGTTTAACAAATAAATTGAGTAGAAGGTATATCTATATCAGGGGCTAATTAATGATCATTCCTGGCTAAATTATAATGATGATTTGATAATAAGTACTAATGAACTAAAGTGCGATTATGGAATAAAGTCATAGATTAGCTACATTACAAAAATGCACTTGATAAAGTTTATCACAGCTGATTACAACCAAGAGACAAAACATTTTAATTGTGAATAAAAAAGCAACTAAATTTTAGGTTTAATTTAAAATTCAAAGAGAAATTAGAAAGTTAAACATTTCAATGCAATTTTATATCGGTTATAAATGGTTTAATGATAATAGGCGATACCATAAAGGAAAGTATTATGACATTAGAATTAAACTAATATTAACACTTGCGATTGTTTGTATTGTAGGTAAACTGGTGAATTGAAGGTTGTTAAACATTTTGTATTGGTTTTACCATTATCGCAGTAGATGGTAGTTGCTTTTGCGACTTCGCACAGTTTCTTTTAATCGAAAAGTAGAACTAATAGTGTTGCGTGGGCGATTTACTTAATCTAATAAAAAGAAATGAAATCCTTCTTGGAATTTGATTTATTGTAGTGCACTCATTTTTGATTAACTACAAAATTTAATAAAAAAGTTAAAATTGAAAACATTCACTGATTAGAATTGACTTGATAGTTAGTATAGATAATCTTTAGTGAATTTATCAATGTAATGACGAAATTGTATTAAATGTAATCATTTCTTTTATTTGGTGGAAATCAATTGATTAATAATGAAGTGGATTTATATTACTGTTCTAATCGGCATAGCTGTCAGTATACTATTATCGAACAAAAGTAAAAATAATGTATGCAAAACATTTCGTGATTATTATTCAAATCGTGATAACAA